>ML796795.1:620822-643441 GCA_009831015.1 Picea engelmannii | reverse complement strand
TGAGTACAATTTTTCTATAAAAGAATAATTTCTCCAAGCTCAAGAATAATAAAAACTCCCCTCTCCCACTGGTTTTCCCCTTGCAGGTTTTTTCAGGGTCGATTTGACCAAAAATATGTGTATAATTTTCTGGGTGTGTTCATTTATTTCCAATTCAATTCGCTGTTAAGAGACTCTTGTGTTTCTTATTATAATTTTATGTTTATGCTAATATAATTTACAATAGAGAAATAAATGTGGGTTGGGCATTAAACAATGAAAATTGTTGGGACTTGAAACCGGGTTGGAGTCTAAGAAAAAAATACAAGAAGAAGAATCTATAGTGGTATCTCAGCGAAAAATAGCCTCTATTCTCCCAAGGGGAAATAATCCATTTCATTTGTTTTCTCATTCTTTAAATACAAATTTTAAAAATAGTTAAGATAACTACTTTTTCTGGTTTCTCATACTATGTGGCAATTTATGGTTTTAACCAAGAATGTTGTCCCTTTTATTTGAATGTTTCTTCAATTACATATGGTTTAGAGTTCTCCGTTTACAATTATGTTCTTTTAATTCCATAGGCTCCCACATTATTACATGGTCTTTATTTAATAAATGTTCCCTTTTAATAATTGAATATTTCCCTAGGCTCCCTCAAAGGGATTTCGAGGGTCAAAGTATTGAGAGTTAATAATAAATCAATGATCCTCCTATTGAATGGTAGTGGTCCCACATTGCTTTGTCCTTGATTTATCATTGTATTCATAAAAGATTATTCATTGTCACTTTGATGGTTTCATGTTCAATGTTTTCTTGAATTCGATTTCTCATTATTTCTATAGTAGATTTCCTTGCCTGCATAAATCATGTTCTCAGTTTTCACTATTGCCTGCATTCAAAACATTAATTAATTTTACCATCATTTAACGGAATAATAATAATGTTTGATAATAATGAATCAAAGTATTTTTATCGATAATTGAAATAATTCTTACTAGGTTTGATTGTAACATGGAATGAATATACCTTCAAAGTTTTCACACTTCAATACACCAATATTTTTAAAAGAATAATTGAGTAATCAAAGTGAGTGAGATTAAGTTTCAGGGTACTTACTTATATTGCTTAACAGATATTAGAAGATTACTGAAAGTGATGAGCTTACTCCACAATGAAAACACTGAATCCACAAAACTCTGTGATTTACTTTGCTCAAAGAAAGTAAAACATTGTTATTCACTCCTCCATTACAACACTTATCAAATAATATCATCTATAAAGATCAACAATGCATATTGTGTTGTTTAAATAGAGATGAATTGAAATTTTTATGATAATGGGTTTTCTAGCCAAAATATTGAGTAAGATTCGGAGCAATAAGATCTCATTCATGTCAGGTGAAAAATTAATTGTAGAGCGACACCATTTAACAATTATGAAGTGAGAATTTCACTTTAAGCGGCCTCTAAATTGAACTTCTAACTTTGCAAAAATTTCAAAAAGGCTGTGTGAAAAATAATATTATCGTAGATAGAAAAAGCTTTATGTGGAAGGAAAAGTGAAATATGAACTCCGATGAAATTCTAAGGATAACCACCGTGCACTTTATTATTGCAAGAAACAAATTAGTTTACATCATTGGACTTTGGACACTTTTTTGAAATGACTTTCCAACTTTTGGTTTTGATCAAAGTAATTAGGCTTCTCCAATCATCAGAGCATATGTTTCACTTTTTATTTCAATGGAGTACACTCTTGACTTTGAATGAAGTTTGGATTTTACTTTCTCCAGGATTAGAATTTCACTTTCCACTTCGATCAAAACCAAACTTTAACTTTGTGAAACATTTTTGGAGGACGGTTTCAACTTTCAAATAAACCAAAGTGGGTGCACTCCTTTAATTACTAAGTTCCATCAGGGAAGACTTGTGACTTTTGATGGTAGATAAATTAAAGTTTCAACTCGGATAAAAACGAAAACTTTACTTTGATGCACGATTTAGAAGGTTATTTTTTTTAGAATATTTTGAATTCGAATTATTTTGAAGTTTTTTAGAGAATCAAAACGAAAAAAGAAAAGAACTTATTTAGAGTAAATTTTTCATTAGAGTTGAGAAGGGAAAAAATTAAAAAAGAAAAGTTGAAAAAAAAGAAAAAAAGAAAAAAAGAAAGTGGTACCCAAAAATTTATAATTTTTTTAGGGTGTGTTGAGGTCTCAACAAGCGATGACACATTGGGTGAAGCCACAAATTTGTGGAAAACATTATTAAATTTTTGAAGTAAAAAAAATGATACTTAGAGCCATATTTTGATAGACACCTTACTTCCCATAACGGGTCCATAGAGACTCCGTTTAGTGGTGAAAACCTATATTACCCAAAT
Source organism: Picea engelmannii (assembly GCA_009831015.1). NCBI lineage: Eukaryota > Viridiplantae > Streptophyta > Pinopsida > Pinales > Pinaceae > Picea > Picea engelmannii. Next base: position 641,077 of record ML796795.1, on the reverse strand, counting down.
TCTAAAATTGCAACAAGTCACTGGCTAAACCAAAAGGGAAAAGCTGTCGGAGTTAATATTTTAAAGCATGATCCAAGTTTAAGGTTGAAGCCATGATCATAGAGACATTTTGAATCAGGGATTTTAATATTCTTCTTAGCAAGTTTTTTAATTTTTCATGGTTTTGCTCCGATGCCCATGAGTGTCCAAAGCCTCAACAGAGTCACCCCAACGTGACATACCTTGCTCGACTACCAACGACTATCTATAGCCCCATTAGAGATATTTTCATTTCCCTAAAAAGTCTGATTTTCCTTTCACATCCTTTTCTTTTAAAATTTTTCTTTAGCAATTAGGTAATGAGGGAAGCAATAACTCTTTCAAGCTAGTAGGAATGATACCAATTTCTGAGAATTGATTGGTCATGCTTGGGTTATAAATATATTCCTTTAATGATTTTAGCTATGGATGTTTGACTTGTCACCTTTCACAAGATCAATTGGTATTACTGTGAATGGATGTAACCCTTTTAGCCAACCACTTCATTGACTGGTGGATTGAGTCTCAGTTTCATAAAGGAACTCAGTCACCTAGATAGTTCTAAGTTCCACCACTGATATGAGCATTTTCAAATGATCTTTGCAAGTTTTGTACATAGTCTATCCCTCCCTAGTTACATTAAAGCAATGTATAATGAACTTTCATGACTTGATGAGTGTGCCATAAGTTAAGACACTCCATAAAAAATCATAGTTAATAGATGTAAGATGATGACACACAAACACTCTTATGAAATTCAAAACAATTCAAAAGCTCAAAGTTAAACTACATGAGAAAAGGAGTTTGCAATTCATAGTATTATTGAAAGCCACACATGATTTCATGAAATAAAATAATTTTGAATTGCAAACCATTGATACAAGTGTTGGAAAAACATTATTCCAAAAACAAAAACAACTCATGCACATAATTTTCCAAGAAACATGCACCAAAATGAAATCAAATGTTAATGCAAAACATAGGGAAAAGACTCATTTCTGTGCAAAATTATGAAAGCATGCTTTTGTAATGAAGTTTTAGTAGTTGGATGAAACATTACAAGGTTTAGTGCTTCACATTGAAATCAAATCTTTTCTAACACCACATGTCTCTATTTCATATTCAACACATTTACTTCCAAATTTAAATTCAATCTCAAACTTGCATTATCTTAAGTCTCTACTAGACTAGGCTTTGAGGACAAAGTGATACTGAGTTATGAATCCTAACTAAAAACATATTTCCATCTTTGTCTTTATAATATTACCTCAACCATACTATATTTCACTTCCCTAAAGTTAAGATCATTATTATTCTATCCTCAAAGTGTGATGCTAATTTTGAATTGAAAATATCTGAATTGAAATTTTGAGCTAAAACTTTAATTTGTGATTTGTGGGTATGCATGTAACTCTCGTTCCCATTAGATGCTTAGAATATGTTTCAACACCATATCCAAATAGTTTCAAAAGGTGATGTATTTTTATTTATTTTTGTCAAATGCCAAGCAATAATAGACTTGTTAAAATATATATGACAAGATTGTTCATTTCAAACTGGTGTATGCCTGAGTTATCACGAGGAGTAATTCCTTTCTCTTTGGACTACATTTTTCTCTGGTGTATGTCTCAGTTTTCATGAGTGATTCCTTTCCCTTTGGCCTATTTTTTCGTAAGGGGGCGAATGTTGGAAATATCCTTAAGTTAGTACATCATAGTCCATTGATGTGTTAATCTTAACTTAGTCATATTAGTATTAGTAGGAGAGAGTGTATGTAGGTTGATTTGTTGTAACAACTCAACCATAGATTAAATTGAGTGATTCATGTAGGTTATAAGTGAACGCGGTGGGTGGTTGTAGTGACCCCCACCTAAAATAAAATGGGTTGAGATATTCTTGGTAGGAGATAGGAATACATCGTAAATACTAGGATGTCATACTTGTATATATATTTGACATTGTTTCAATATAATTCCTCCTGATATGGTGCTATTTCACCACACATATCTTCTCTTTCTCTTCCTCTTTTGTAAGTCATCCTCTGTAAGTGGTAAGGTTCATAGATTTTTAGTTTCAAATTCAAATTTCGAAAAAAATTAAAACTCTAAAAATTCATGAAACATGATATTAAATTTTCCCAAGTTTAGAAATTTGGTACTTGGATGCTGAAATACCAAGTGCCTAATTTAGAAATTTAATCTTGTATCGTGGAGTAATTGTTAGAAATAACTCTTGCTTGTTTTGTAGTTGTCACGTGAATTGTCATCTTGTGCAAGTTTAAAATGTTCTTTGTAATGATTTAATAATATTTTTTAATGTTTTTAAGAGGAGCATGAAAATGCTTAAGTGATGAGTGTCACTTAGAAAATCCTAATGAAGCTTTTGTATTTAAAGGTATCCTCATGTATCATTACTTTTATCACAAGGGAAGATAAACATACATCTTTGAGAGTTGAGGTTTTTAGGCTATATGGAATTGTTTTACCATTATAACCCCAGTGTCACATTTTCATGATGTTGCTTCTCATACTTAATTATTTATGAGTTGTTTTATTAATTGTTTATTTCTACAATTGTTTTTCCATAGTATCAATGTTAACATTGCTTCAATCTCCATTAAATCTATATAACCTACAAATTGTACATGCAAAAAGAGAATGTTATGTTAATTTCTTAAAATAATTAAATAAAAATTACAATTATGAAATACATAAGAAAACACTCTTTTCATAAATGCTTCAACCTCAAATCAATGAAGTGTTGATTACATGCAATATTTAATCTTCAAGATAAGGAACAATATATGTTTGCATTTCCTAACAATTGAGAAAGACTTCATATTGCCATTATTGGTCCCAGTGGATTGTACTAAGAGTCACATCCATTTAACAATATATGTTTGCATTTCCTAACAATTGAGAAAGACTTCATATTGCCATTATTGGTCCCCGTGGATTGTACGAGTCACATCCATTTAACAATATATGTTTGCATTTCCTAACAATTGAGAAAGACTTCATATTGCCATTATTAGTCCCCGTGGATTGTACTAAGAGTCACATCCATTTGCAAGTTTCTTTATATTAGTCTCTTCGCCTTTAACCAATGACATAAATTATTTTTCATTCATATAAAAATGTCCAAAGTTTAACATGGAAAAAACTTCTCTATGTGCTACTAGATCGATACACTACTTTGAATTGATATTGTTTAGCTATTCATATTAGTCTCACTGACCAAGGATAATTTAGTTTATTCATATGGAAATCCCTAAGTTAACATTGTGACATGATTTTCAATTATCTTAATTGCTCCTTAATTTTTTTTTATTGACGTGTCCTCATCAACCATAGCATGCATTCACAATCTTCTGACTTGTAATTAAGTCATCCATGATTTTGATAACCTTTGCTACATTTGTGGTAGAGTGGCTAAGGGGAAATCTTTATTTGGATTGCAGATTTCGTCCATTAAAAAAACATGGAACAAAGTCAACGATTGAGTTTGGTCCATGTCAGTTGGATGAACAAAATCTAGAATCGAGTTAAGTTTGGGTTGGATAAAGTGACAGTGGAAAATTTGAATTAAACCTTGGTTGCACGTGATATTGAATTATATATTTTGAGGTGTGGTACTTGTCTCCAAATCACATATGACTGATTTCAAAGACCTAGTGCTTTCTATAACGATGCATCTTCAGGAATGCATAACTAGTAGACAAATGGGATAGAGACCTCAAGACTATTGGAAATGTAGTTTGGCGTCCTCGTGGCTTATGCAGGTTACTCACTAAGTGTGTTGTGTACTTTCAGTGACACTTTGGTTGTGATGGTTGTTAAGAGACCCCTTGTTTGTGGGACAAGGCAGTCTAGGAGGTGTACATACCATAACCCCTCTAGATTTCAACCTTTGGCCATCGAGGAGGAAACACATCCTCTTAACCAGTAGGCCCATGTTTTTTTTAGTTTTGTGTTTATAGTCAAGACATAGTCTAATTTAGAAAGAAAGAAATAAAAAAGGCATTTGTGAGTCATTTGTAAGTCGTCACAGTAAAATAAATACTCTATTGTAAGGACATATTTTTATGATAATTTGACTTTTGGTTGAATGTGTATGTCCATCTTGAGGGAGGGAAAATTTGCTTCTAAATGCATAATCTTGATGTGGCCCATAAGGCTATGTAAATTGATTTAGCTAGTTGAGCTAAGTCACACAAGGGGTTGGAGGAAAATGGAGAAAGGAGGCCAGTCACAATCTTGAGTTCACCTCTAACTCAAAGATTGGTAGCTTATTATAGTGGAAAAATGAAGAACCCAAAAGACAATACAACTTAAGTGTAGTTGTATTCATCAATGGCAGTGATGATGTACTCTAGTTATTGACGATTTAAAAACCCATGTACCAAAAAGACTAAAGACATGGATTGTGTTCAATGCAGTGTTCACCATATTGTTGTTCGTATATAGTGGCAATGATCAAGTGCAACAACTACATACAATGGTTAGTGAGGTGGACAACGCCTACTGAAGACATATTGAGGACCCATTCCCACTATTTTGATTTGTATCTTCTCAATGACGCCCAACCAAATAGAGAAGCGAAACAAAAGAGAAACTTGAGGGCCATGCCTCGCTTGCAGTGAGTAGAGTGTACGTCCCTATTCACATGTTGAAAGGTTAGTAAGGCTCAGTCCGAGCAATCTCATTTTGAATAGTGTATGTTCATCCATAGTTTTGGAGATTGGATAACATGTTTGTCCTTATCCACTTTTATTATAAGATCTTGGATAGTTTGTGTGTTCTTATCCTTGATTTGAGGAGTAATTAGGCCATTCCCACTACATATGTAATGTGTATGAATTCAGTGTAGGTCCTAATTCATACCATCCCTGTTGGATTGACAATACGTTCCCTTCCATTTTTATTCATTTCAAACTTGTGTATGTCCAATTCTCACGAGGAGTGATTATTTTCCCTTTGGAATATGCTTGTACTAAGGGGGGAATGTTGGAAATATCCTTAGGTCAGTACATCACAGTATATTGATGTGTTAAATTAGTCAGATTAGTAGGAGTGTGCGTGTGTGTAGATTGAGTTGTTGTAACAACTCAACCATAGATTAGATTAAGTGATTCACGCAGGTTGTAAGTGGATATGTTGGGTGGTTATAGTGAACCACACCTAAAATAAAATAGGTTGAGATATTCTTGGTGGGAGATAGGAATACATCTTGAATAGAAGGATGTCATACTAGTATATATATATTTGACAATGTTTCAATGTAATTCATCCTGATATGGTGCTATTTGACGACATATATCTTCTCCTTCTCCTCCCCCTTTGTAAGCAATCCTATGTAAGTGGAAAGGTTCATAAGATTTTGAGTTTCAAGTTCAAATTTCGGAAAAAATTAAAGATATTCTTAAAATTCATGGAACATGATATTAAATTTTTCCAAGTTAAGAAATTTGGTACCCAGATGTTGGAATACCAAGTGCCTAAGTTTAGAAATTTGGTCATGTATCTTGGAGTAATTGTTAGAAATAACTCTTGTTTGTTGTGTAGATATCACATGAGTTGTGATTGAGTTGTCATCTTGTGCAAGTTTAATATGTGCTTTGTAATGATTTAATAAGCTAATTTGTTTGTTTTTAAGAGGAGTATGACAAAAGCTTGGGAAGTGACGAGTGTCACTAGGAAAGTTTCAATGAAGCTTTTGTATTTAAAGGAATCATCATGTGTCATTACTTTGAGCACAAGGGAAGATAAACATGCATATTTGAGAGTAACTTGAGGTTTTAATATATATGGGAATAATATTTTACCCCTATAACCTCAATGTCCCATTGTTATGATGTTACTTCTTGTACTTAATTATTTATGGGTTGTTTTAGGAATTGTTTATTTTTGCAAAATTTTTTCATGGTATCGGTGCTAGCATGACTTTGATCTCTCTCATGAGGGAGGTTTGTGGATTGCATTTGTAGGTTATGTCTTTTCCCATGGAAGTCCTTGTCAAGAAGGAAATTGTTGTAGCTCCATGATGACATGCGAGAGACCATTGGTGGTGTTTGTGCCAGTTTGTGCTTGAACTTGGACATGGTGAGAATCACACAATTACAAAAAACTTGTTGGGGGATTTGCTTGTTGGTGTCATGTCCATTTTAGAAAAATACTTGTATAATTAGATCTCAAAGTTGCATGGAATGCATGTCATGTTGAAATTTTGGTATGCTCGTTTAACCATAGACAATGTCATATCATTGTCACCCAACCATAGGCATTCACATATGCCACCCCCGAGCGCACTAACCTTTACTTAGAATAATTCTGGAAAGCCTACTCCAGAATCAACAGATAAGCCCTAGTTACTAACTGCAACAACAACTCAAGACAAGTAGAGCGCTCCTTCTCCAAGGGTAGCGCACAAGAGAGAGGGAGTCTCCATATCCAAAGAACAAGTACCATACACAACTGCAACAGCTGCAACTGCACTACTCTCTCTCTCTCTCTCAAACTTGCACCATAATTAACATGAATATCACCAATAATATAATCAAGAATATCACCAAGAAAATCACCAAGGGAGAGACCAAAACCAAGAGATGACCATGCACCCTTATTCCTGTTTGCAACTGCAACTGCATATCTCTACAAGACTTGCACACTAATTGGGTGTACAAATGAGCTAAAACGTCCTCTATTTATATTAATCTGTCCAATGACTTTTTTGGCTGGGCCAAACTGACTTTCTGGTAATTATATTTTCTGTTTATCTTTTTCCTGTGGAGCCGAATTGTATATCTGGAAGATAATATTCTAATATTATTTATTCTTCTAGGCCAACTTGTCTTCTCGGGTTTCCACACATCTGTTTAATGGTTCACTTGCTTCCAAAATATTCTATTTTAAGTCATAGGTTACATGTGGAGGTTAATACCTCCCGCAACTACCAAAACATCAACACTCCCTCTTATCTAGGGAGGTATTAACTAAGATGTTCTTCATGTAGTGGTCTCAAACACATCCATCCATCTCACATGGCATGGGAAAGACTCACATGGTCTTGCAAATCAGTATAAAGGTAGCATCACCATATCCACATAGGCTATCATATGATCAAATAGATCATGTAACAAGTATCACTATCATAGTCACACATTAGACATCTAGCTGGTGAACACCTCCAACACTACTGGTTGGCTCTCCAACTAGTAACCTCCAATGCTACTGATCGACACTCTAACTAGGAATCATTTTTGACACTACATGTCGACATCTAGTTCATACATAATTAGTAACTCGTTAGCTCACACAGAATCTGAATAAAAAATTTAACACTCTCTCTTAACGAGGAAGGTATTCCTCTTGGAATTATCATCATCACTGCTTATGTTCTTCTGCACACCTCGGTCATTATCCTGTTGTCAATCACAGATCTATATGTCACAGGAAGTTCTGCACTTTCACTGGAGTATCATACCAGCCTTCTTTGGAGTATCATACCAACCTGCCCTGGGATAATATAGCAACCTGAGTTGGAGAAGCATACCAACCTACACTGGGGTAGAATACCAACCTGCGTTGGAGTACCAACCTGCATTGGGATATCATACCAACTTACGTTGGAGTACCAACCTGCACTGGGGTAGCATACCTGCATGTGTTGGAGTACCAACCTACGTTGGGGTAGCATACCAGCCTACATTGGAGTACCAACCTGCGTTGGGGTAGCATACCATCCTGTGTTGGAGTACCAACTTGCGCTAGGGTAGCATACCATCTTGCCTTGGAGTACCAACCTACGCTGGGGTAGCATACCAACCTGCGTTGGAGTACTAACTTGTGCTGGGGTATAATACCAACTTGCATTGGAGTACCAACCTACACTGGGGTAGCATACCAACTTGCGTTGGAGTACCAACCTGCGCTAGGGTAGCATACCAACTTGCCTTGGAGTACCAACCTGCGTTGAGGTAGCATACTAGCCTGTGTTGGAGTACCAACCTGCGCTGGGGTAGCATACCAACCTGCGTTGGAGTATCTCCCACTACTGGGGATCTTATCACTTCCCTCTACCAGGGAACAAATCACTTCTCATTATTGGAGAAAAAAAATTTGGACCACTCCAAGCTTGTCCCTGGTAGAGGCTTGGTCAACATATCTGCTACATGTTCGTCGGTAGCAATATACTGGAGCAAGTGTCTCATCATAGTATTCTCCCTCTTGTTGGGAGAATCCTCTGGACACAAATCAAGATTTGTACATATTTGGGATATTTGTCTGCAACATGCTTGATATTGTAGATCAACTTGGAAGTCACCACTTACTTCCCTTATGGTCTCGGAACCAAGGAAAATATATGTATCCCAATCCTTCTGACTGGATTCCTGCTCGGTCACTGTAGTAAAGTCTACTAAAGAAAGGGAATCTTCCCATAATATCTCATATCTCCTAGAAGCCTCTGAAGCTTTGATCTAGCCTTCTCAACCCATGGCATATGTCTTTCAATTCTGAAAGACATCTCTCTCTTCCATCTGAATCTGAAAGTCTCCGAGTCTCCATTCTCCCTCTGAAGCTTGACTCCCTCTGAGTCTATATAATATTTGGAGCCATCTGATCCTCATGATATGGCTCATCAATGTTTCATCTTGCAAAGTTTCATGGGACCACACTGGTCTCTTCTTGGTTACTGCAACAATTCTGGGTAGGCCCTTCTGGATCTACTAACTCTTCTTGATGATCTAAAGAGTGATCAACTACACTAGAGGGATTTTTTCGATCATCTTTGGAGAATTACACTCCTTACAATCAATATCCATATGAGATACTATGTATCTCGTGAAAGTACCCTTCTTCATCTTCTTCTTCTTTGGTACATGGATGTATACAATCGTGTATACAACTTATTATATGGATAGTCTGCTCCATTTCTCAAACCAAATACCATCTAATATGTTGTCTCCTGCAACCGTCACTATAGATTTCATCAGAGTTATCACCTGTGACCTGCCTGGAACAAGGACAACAAAGGGAAAAACAATAGACAAGAATACTACTCTTATAATAATAAAAACAAGAACGAGAACAATAATCATAGTAGCTCCTTCTCATAGCTATTGCTTGTGACCTGAATGGAACAAGAACCAAAATAAAAATACAATAATAAGAAATAGGAACAACACTCTTCTAGTGTTTTGATCAATCATTCCTCCATGGTAACCTGCATGAGACAAGAAAACAAGAACAAAAAGTATAATAACATTTTCATAAGAAGATATCTATGTTAACAAGAATAAAAAAAAAGACAATCTCATGGTAATCATCATATTATTACCAAGGTGATGTTCCTATAACAAAAACAAGAAGTATCTCCCAGAGGAGATGTTAGTTCATCTTGCAAGAACTTATATCAATAGTACTCACATGATGCCAAGTATTCATTGTATTTAGCAGAATTAGAACCTTTCAAGGATTGCTGTCACAACTAGTAAGGTAGTAATTATCAAACTTGATATGTGCAAATTTGAAACTTATTAATTTAATCAAACCTGGAACTTGGAGTCTTATCTTCAAGAATGAGTGTTTTTGAATTTCTTCTGATTCTCCTTCACTCAAGATGACAAGTATTCTCTTCAATTTGTCCCCTGTACTTAAGACAATATGCTTTCTACACAGAAATCTAGTTAGAGAATATAGTGCAAACAAACTCTAAAGTCTCAACCTTAATCAATATAATACTTTGAATAAAGTTAGTTTCTAACTTTAACTTTGAACGTAGGTTAGTATGTTAATCATAACTTCAATAGATCAAAATACAACTAGATGTTCATAAGGTCACAATAATGCCATAACAACTAGCGACATATGAAAACAATCAAACCTGGAGTGCATTATTCCTCTGAATGTGTTGGATCTGAGATCCCTCTAGATCTACGATTGTTGCTTGGACTAGAGATCCCTTATCCTACAATCACACTCAAAATAGTGATACAATTTAAACATATATAAGTACATACCTCTTGCAGTAGTGACATGCAATGACACACAATGTTACCATTCGGTAGCAACAACAAGAAATGACAAACCCTAAAAATTCAAAGTGCTCCAACTTGCAATCTAAAGGTAACTAGAGATGTGTTAAGGCAATGCACAATAGAAAAACCAAATATTAGGCCCAACGTTTCACATAAAATTTACTACAACTGGTACTGGAACTGCAATTGGTGCTGGAACTAGTACTGCAACTGGTGCTGCAACTGGTACTGCAACTGGTGCTGCAACTGGAACTGTAACTGGTGTTGCAACTGGCACTACAATTGGTGCTGCAACTGGCACTGCAACTAGTGCTACAACTGGAACGAAGGAACCGGCATGAAGGAACTAGAACTACAAACCTAGGGTTTTTATGAGGAAACCCTAATATCTCAACTTCATAAATTTGCAGATCTGATCCAAGGAACAGATGCACCCTACTTAGGAGACCTTCTTAGTGAGTTTAGTAAGTTCTCAATGAGCTTGGTAATGGGGGAAACTGAGGATCTTCCTTCCAGTGGTTATACTATTATGAAGGAAACCGACTCTGATACCATGTTGAAATTTTGGTATGCTCGTTTAACCATAGACAATGTCACATCGTTGTCACCCAACCATAGGCATTCACATATTCCACCCCCGAGAACACTAACCTTTAATTAGAATAATTCTGGTAAGCCTACTCCAGAACCAACAGATAAACCCTAGTTACTGACTGTAGCAACAACTCAAGACAAGTAGAATGCTCCTTCTCCAAGGGTAGCGCATGAGAGAGATAGTCTCCATATCCACATAACCAATACCATACACAACTGCAACAACTGCAATTTCACTACTCTCTCTCTCTCTCTCAAACTTGCACCATACTTAGCAAGAATATCACCAAGAAAATCACCAAGAGAGAGACCAAGACCAAGAGATGACCATGCACCCTTATTCCTCCTTGCAGTTGCAACTACAACTCTCCACAAGACTTGCACACTAACTGGGTGTACAAATGAGCTAAAATTTCCTCTATTTATATTAATCTATCCAATGAATTTTCTGGCTGGGCCGACCTGACTTTTTTGTAATTATATTTTCTGTTTATCTTTTTCTTGTGGAGCCGACTTGTATTTCTGGAAGATAATATTCTAATATTATTTATTCTTCTAGGCCGACTTGTCTTCTAGGGTTTCAACACATTTGTTTAATGGTTCACTTGTTTCCGAAATATTATATTCTAAGTCATAGGTTACACGTGGAGGTTAATACCTCCCATGGCTACTAAAACATCAATATGTTAATGATTGTTGAGAGGTTAGTTGCAAGTTGTTGTAGAGAAGGCTACAACATGGTACATGGTGCATGGTGCTTGTTTGCAAGTTGCAAGGAAGCAAAAAGTGGACATCATAGTTGTAGTAGTAAAACTCAGCTTGTGGATAAGCATGTTGGAAGTGGCTCCCATGGTGAGGGTTATTATTTTATTTGTTGAATAGATCTTGTTCGATGATCATTGTGATAATATGGTTTCTTGATTGTCATATATAAGAGGGCTAGTAGAGTGGTTGAATACACAATGGAGAGACAAAGTTCATTATTGTTAGGTAGAAATCCTTATGGACTAGATACATATAGATATTTTCAAGGAAATATGATGAGAATTGAATTATGTAGTAGCAGAGAGAAGGATTTGCAAGGATGCATATGTAAAACTCATTGGATGTTTTGTAATTCACATAGAACTTGTTTTGAGAAAAAGTACAAGCATGAAAAGTTATGATGACATTCTTATACCTATGTCAATTAATGTTTGGAGTAACTATGACGTGTTAATGCATGATGTAAAGGGAATATCACTATAAGACCTGATATGTCATGTAAAACCATTGAATTGCTGGTCTTATAAGGTGTGTTTGCTATTCTAGTGAGGCATGATGGTATCCATGTGGTTGGAGACAAGAAATATACATGTTGGTGAGGATGTATATATCCCATAACATGTAACCTTGGATAATCTTATTCTTCACATGTTTTAGGTGGGTTGATCTATCAACCATGATTATTGCAGTTTATATGGTTAATGGGGGAATGTATGAGAGGAAGATGTCATGAGAGCCCAACTAGAACTATATGTGATAATTAATTCATAACAAGTACTCGTTATGGGGATTTTTAGAAATAGGTTGCTTGTTGTGTAGTTGTCACATGAGTAATGACTAAGTTGTTATCTTGTGCAAGTTTATTACATTGTGCTTTGAAATGATTTAGTGAGATTTAGTGTTGTTTCCAAGAGGAGCATGAGAAAAGCTTGGGGAGTGAGGAGTGTCACTAGAAATTTCAATTGAAGCTTTTATATTTAAAAACATCCTCATGTATCACTACATGGAGCACACAGGAATATAAATATGCATATTTGAGAGTGGAGGTTTTCCTTCATATGGGATTTTTTAACCATTGTAACCTTGGTGTCTCATTGTTGTGTTGTTGCTTCTCATTATTAATTATTCATGAGCTATTAAATTAGGCATTGTTTAATTTTGCAAAAAATTTACATGGTATTAGAGCCAACATAGGCCTAATCTATCTCATGAGGGATGTGTGTGTATTGTGTTCACATGTTATGCATTTTCCCATGGAAGTCCTTGTTGATAAGGACATCATTATAGCTCTGTGAAGGCACGAGAGAGACCACTAGTATTATATGTACTGGTTTTGTTCTCATAATGGTGTTTGATCTTAGACACAGTGAGCAACACATAGTTATAAAAAAAAGAGTTGCAGGATTTGCTTGTTGGTGTGACGTGAATTTTAGAAAAATGCTTATATAACAATCTCAAATTTGCATGAAATGCACATGAGTAGTTGTTGAGAGGGTAGTTGCAAGTTGCTGTAGAGAAGGATGCAACATGGTACATGGTGCATGGTTCTTTTTTGCATGGTGCATGTTTGCAAGTTGAAAGGAGAACTTGAAGTGGAGGATGTAGTTGTGGTAGGGGAAGATAGTATGTGGATAACTATGTTGGGAGTGACTCCTATGGTGAGTGTTGTTATTTTCCTTGCTAAATAGATTTGGTTTTCTAGTAGTTGTGATAATCTAGTTGTATGATTTTCATATTTGAGAGGGATATTAGTGTAGATGAATTCACAATCGAGAGGAAAAGTTCATGATTGCCAAGTAGAAATCCTCATAGACTAGTTGAAGACAAATATCGTCGAGGAATTATTATGAGAATGTAAGTTTATAATGGTAGAGACACGGATTTGTAAGGATGCATATGGCAAACTCATTGGATGCTTCATGTTGCAGAAGATATTCTACATGGAGCTTGTGTTGAGAAAATGTACAAACATGAAAATCTATGATGACATTATTTTACCTATGTAACTTAATGTTTGGAGTAACTATGAAATGTTGTTGCATGATGTAAAATGTATATGATTGTGAGACCTGATGTGGCATACATAAACCTATAATTATTGGTCTTGTAGGTCTTGTAGGGTGTGTCTCTAAGTTTGGTGAGGAATGATGGTATTCTTGTCGGAGACAAGAAGTAGACATGTTGGTGAGGAGGTGTATATCCTACAACATGTAACTTCAGATAATATTATTCTTCATGTGCTCTAAGTATTGGCACCTAAGGTTTGGCAGAGGTTGCGCGCGTGCCACAAGTCAGCACTGTGCATGTGTGTGCCACAAGTCAACACTATGCATGTGCTCGAGAATATGCATTGCACACCGCCAAGTTTCAGTGTTTGCGCTAGCCAATGATTTACTGCACGTGCCAACCCATTTTTTACTGCACACAAGGACTTAAAGAAATCACATGTAGGCAGGATCTGAAAAGATCTTCAGGAATCATTGTAACTAATTTTGTAACAACCCAACTAGTCATGGTCGAGGTTGTGGATGAACTGAAAAGTTTGTTATGAGTTCCACTTTCCATGGAAGATATGGGGGGATGCATGTAGATATGTAAGTGTTTGGTTTTTGTTTACTAAGGGGAATCAAGTAGTATGATAGAGAAGGAGTGGTAGATGAGTTAGAGTTACAGGTCCATTCTATATCAGTTATGGGTTGCAGAGATATTATGTGTAAAAACGAGAGATAGAAAGTAGATATGAAGCACATGGTGTGTCTCAATTTTTGACTGTTAATGCATCTTGAGTAGGATTCAACATCTATGTATGAGAATGTATTTGAATGCCTTTGAGCTTAATGAATAAATTCTGAAGCACATTTATCTCTACATCCGATGAGTTATGATTTGAATGTATGATTGTTTTACATTATTCTGCATAGTGATATTGTGGTAGTTATAAATGGTTGAATGACTAGTCGACGAAGGTTTCCTGTGTTTTTTATTCCTTCACGCCCTGCACAAGACCAATGGTCTTTGTGATTATTATGACATATTGGGTGAGAGATTCTTCATTCTTTGAAGATTGAATATGCTGGTGCCTATGGGGTTTTGTTGGTAAATCCCATAGAACCTTGGGTTTGTAACTCCTCAGTAGAGCCAACAACCTGCAAATGATTGACTAAGCATACACCCTTCAGGTTGGTCTATGGTAAAGAGGTCATGATGCCATTAGAAGTTGTGGTACCAAGTCTATGAATTTATCTTGGGACATAGATGTCAAATGACCAATCACTTCAACAACGATTGGCTGAGATAATGGTACTAAAAGAAGACCGACTCATTGCGGGGCACATCCAATTGGTTGAGAAACAGAGACAAAATGCCTAACATGACTACAACATTTGATGCAAAAGTCTACAACCTAGTTCTTTGGTATTACTATATGACAATAAGTTCCTCAAGCACCTTGGTAAACTGCACATGCATTGTTTAGGATTGTTTCGACTGATATACAACAATGAGGAAGGGGTAGAAAATTTAGCCACACTACAGGGTCAAACCCTAAAAGGACTGATTAATGGAAATCAAATGAAAATGTATTATGTCCCGTAGGGGTCGAATACACTCTAAATGGATAAATAGGCTCATAGTTAGCTTAGGGTATGAGTAGGTAGGTAGAGATAGGGGTAGATACAATTATCCAATAAATAGAAGGATATGACAAAGGAAAGTAATCCAAGAAGACATGACAATGTGCCACGTACAAATATTCAAAGATTCAACCAGTTGGGAGAAGTAATGACTAACGTACGTGATATTAGAGAAAACTGGCCATCACTGGTGAATTGCGAGACATAAGGTGGTTGGTAGTAGTGAAGGGTCAAACAATCAGATTCGACCAAGTCACATAGGTATGAGGGACATAAAAAATTATGGAAACACGTCCCAAGAGGCACATCGATAGTATGGTCACATGGTACGATCCATGACACATCGGATCCAGAAACCAAGTGGATCGGGATCAATCATCCTAGAAGATATACCAAGTCATCCGAAATCCTACTTGGAAGAGAAAGGGGCCACACGGGAAAAACCAATTCATGGCTATTTATATTTTCAATATGCAGTGCCATTTCCTTTGCTAAGAGTTGACCACTACAAACAAGGAGTCTAAACAGAAGAGTTAGGATCATCAGTAAGAAAAGAAGTTTGACCAGATGAATGAGTAGTATCAGGAATTCAGATTCAACTGAGAATCCCCTTGAACGATGGATACTTCTAACAAGAAAGGGGTACAAACTCAAATATAGTCCGCATAGGACATTCAACGACCCACAATTGAATTCCCATGAGAGTTTCATATTTGGGTCCATCTCCTAGGCAAGGGATCCAACCTACAGTTCTCCAACTACAACAATCAAGCCATCGAACAGTTCTATAAACTGTGCTTCAAAGCTTATGTGGTGGATACCCCAAATCCCTAGGTCCAAGAGCTGATGATCTTGCCACCATGGATCAACACCCTTTTTGAATCAGGTAGTCGAAATCTATGACCACCCCTCTATCATGTGCATCTCTCCTTTTTTTCAATGCTATCAATAAACTCGAGAGAGATAGAAAGAAGAGGAATGATATGCACGATGGGAACATCACCCTAATCAATAACTTGGTAGTCACTGAGGAAATATTTCCAAGTCCCACATGAAGGACTTGGCCTGGATGGCGTAGGTGGTTCTAGACTGTATGATGAAAAACATCTATCCTCAAATAATATAGACAGAGATCGACGATTGAGAGGTCGAGATACCACAACTAGAGATCCTAATTCACATCTAAAATTCAGGGTATTTTTGACAAATTCTAAGGCCTATGCATCAAAGGAAAAATTATCCAATTTCGACATATTATACCTCAATAAATATTGCGCACAACATCCCACTCAGTCCCACTAGTGGAAACGTCATTCGAGAGCTATTGATGAAGCATTGTTGTTGGCAAGAGGATGAGTCAACTAATAGTGTTGGGGGCTCGTTGGCACCTAAGGTTTTGCAGAGGCTACATGCGCACCACAAGTCAACACTACATGTGTGCTCAAGAATATGCACTGTGCGGAGCCAAGTTTCAGTGTCTGCGCCAGCTAAGGATTTATTGTGGGCGCTAACCCATTTTTTAATGTGCACAAGGAATTAAAGAAATCACATGAATATCGAATCCAAAAATATATTTAGGATTCATTAACTGATTTTGTAACAAATCGAATGGTCATGGTCGAGGTTGTGGATGAGTTGTAAAGTTTGTTATGATTGCCACGCTCCGTGGAAGATATGGGGGGGTGCATGCGAATATGTAAAGGTTGGGTTTTATTTTACTAAGGAGAATCAAGTAGTATGATAGAAAAGGAGTGGTAGATGAGTTAGAGCTCCAGTTCCATTCTGTATCAATTATGGCTATATGCAGAGACATTATGTGTAAAAACCAGAGAGAGAGTAGATTTGAAGCGCATAACACATCTTTGTTTTTCACTCTTAATGCATCTTGAGTAGGCTTCGACCTCTGTGTATGAGAATGAATTTGAATGCCTTTGATATTAATGAATAAATTCTAAAGCACATTCATCTCTACATCTGATGAGTTATGATTTAAATGCCTGCTTGTTTTACATTATTCTATGTAGTAAGCTTGTGGTAATTATGAATGGTTGAGTGACTAGTTGACAAATGTTTCTTTTGTTTTTTACTCCTTCACACCCTACACAAGACTGATGGTCTCTGTGATTCTCATGGCATCTTGGGCGAGGCCTTCATTCTTTGAATATTGAATATGTTAGCGCATATGGGGTTTTGTTGGTAAAGCCTATCGAACCCTGGGTCTGTAACCCCCCAATAAAGGCAACACTAGGTGAGCTAATCTTATTATCACTACTATTGCATTGTGTATTTCTTGTGGGAGAGTATTCCTTGATAGTTATGAGAAGGATATTTCATGGCATCCCAACTTAAATTGTATGAGATGGCAGATTCACAACAATGACTTGCTATGAGTGAGTGTTAGAAATAGGTCTTGATTGTTGTGTAGTTGTCATAAGAGTTTTGATTGGGTTCTCATATTGTGTAAGTTTAGTATGTGCTTTGTAATGATTTAGTAAGATTTTATACTGTTCATAAGAGGAGCATGAGAAAAGCTTGGGAAGTGAGGAGTGTCACTGGGAAAGTTCCAGTGAAGCTTTTATATTTAAAGACATCCTTATGTATCATTACATGGAGCACATGGGAACACAAAGATGCATCATTGAGAGTGGAGGTTTTATCGTGTATGGAGGATTTTTACCATTGTAACCCCAATGTCCCATTGTTGTGCTATGATTTCTCGTATTTAATTATTTATGGGTTTTTATAGGAATTATTTGGTTTTATAAAAGTTTTACAATTGTTGGTGAAGTAAAATTTTCATTGATGAGATTTCCATGTTGGCAGATGTGAGGTGTTGGCAAAGGTAGATTTCCATCTTGGCCGTTGTGAGGCATTGGCGCATATATGCTACCCAACCATGGAAATATGAGATGGATCTCTTTAATCTTATCAAGGAATTCCAACGATAGATGCTTTTGTAGCTCTTGTTCGAGATCATTACTCCCAATCATAGGGAAGCACACAACATAAAAAAAGTCCCCAATGTTGTGCATACAATGATTTGTAACCAAAAAACGACTGATAGTAAACTACAAGCTTGTTGAAGTTGCAACCATATATGCCACTTTACTGAGGCAATGAATCCAATGAAGTTGGGATATTTGACTTGTATGTTATTGTATTTTTAGGCATATTAATATTCTCGTAAGGAGCATCACTCGTGTAACTAAATTCAATGGTGCTACCAACATCACACCCTTTATTTCAAATTCCTTCACATTCTATTTGGACTTGGTTCTAGCTCTAGCTCTTGGCCTTGTTATTGTGTCTGTTTCCAAGAACAACATAACCTCAACCTTTAATCTTAAATGATGACTAGTAACAAGCTTCATGTAATACTATAGAAATATACAATTTTCATAGTTACTGTAGGATAATTTGCAACACTTTCTATGCATAGAAACAAGTACTCAAATTCTCCCACATGGGTTGAAAAAAATAATTTAAGGCAAGACAAAAGCATTTAAATAGGAAAAAGTTTGTGTAGAGCAATCATTGGTCCATGTTGCTAATGTGCATCTTGGCATAAATTACTAGTTACTCCAATGAGTTTGGGTTCGAATCCACAAGTAAGAAGTGATTAATTTTAGAGACCTTCCAAACCAAATATATAATATGCATTATTTAAATTTTGTACTAGACTAACTATGAAGGCAACCTAAGGTGTTCATACCATATTCTACCCAAAAGTTCATAGCAAATTGGTTTAGTTAGCTTTCATAGTTGATAGGCACAAAAATAAATAAATCATAAAATGGATTAAATACTCTATTGAAATCCATGTTAATTATAGATGAACTATTTCTCCACAGGTAACTATTCAAACCTTACATCAAAACAAAATATTGTAACCTTTGACAATTCTCTTATCTTATTGACTAGACTAGTAGTCAATATTGTAACCTTAAATTTTGTACTAGACTAACTTAAAATATTGTAACCTTAAATTTTGTATTAGACTAACTATGAAGACAACATGAGGTGCTCATACCATATTCTACCCCATAAAATCATAGCAAATTGGTTTAGTTAGCTTTCATAGTTGATGACAAAAAACAATAAATCATAGAATGGATAAATACTTTATTGACCATTTATTGCTTTATTGACCATTTATTGCACGTTAATTATAGAGGAACTATTTTTGCACAAGTAACTGTTCAAACCTTACATCGAAACTAAATATTGTAACCTTTGACAATTCTCTTATTGACATGCATCTTTTGAGTTTTCTGTTTTCTACTCTCTTACCTAAAGCTCAACATATCACTATAATGTGGCCATGATATATGATTGCATTAATATAGGGATAAGTCCATATGAATACCTAAATGGCACACATGTAAATTGAACAAAAAAATCAATCATAAACCAAAGTTTCATAAATATGTTATGTTTTAAGGTTATTTTAGTGTTTTATTATGATTTTGTGGTTATTTTTATTTTTATGTATAGTCTAAGTGGGTTTAATGGTTAAGAACATGTGTTTCTTTTTAAAAGGTCACAAGCTCAAATCCAGAGGAGGGTAGGGTATGTATACCTTCGTAGACTTTACCCACAAACACGAGAGTCTCATACACAAATTTGGTGTAGCTTGACCATGACCTTAAAAATAAATTATTATTATTATACACTCGAGAATCAATGGTTTTGGTTTTGAATGTGATGACATTTAAAAAAAAATCTAATATAAAAGTTTTCACACTAAATCATAATGGTGTAGAATTTAAAAAAAAATGTTTTAATACTCATTGGTAGATTCAAAAAGCTTTATTTTTAAAATTATAAATTGCAATTTCAAAAATATAATCACTTTGGTGTATTGAAAAACTTTAAATTTTTATAAAGCAAAAATATAATCACTTTGGTGTATTGAAAAACTTTAAATTTTTATAAAGATTTTTTTTAATAATTCTGTTTTTTTTTAATAATTCATATCGTTTAAATTTTTATAATTTTTTTTTATTATTCCTTTTTCTTTAATAATTTCTTTTTTTAATATTTTTTTTTAATAATTTTTTTTTTAAAGTAATATTTTTGTTTTAAATATTACTGTTACAGTTTTAAGGGAAGATTTAAAATTTTTATAATTTTTTTTAAATAATTTTCATTTTTAAGTAATATTTCTTTTTAAATATTACTGTTACAGTTTTAAGAGAAGACTTAAATTT
>ML796795.1:601776-620784 GCA_009831015.1 Picea engelmannii | reverse complement strand
AATTCCTTTTTTTTAGGTAATATTTCTGTTTTAAATAAGGACTTGGAGATGGATTTCTTTTATAATTTTATGAAAAATTATACATAAGGAACAAATTCTAAACTAAAATCCTGTACCTGCTACTAAATATTACTTGAATGTTGGCGGACAAATTAAAGTTAGGCAGCTGGAGTAAATTCTAGCTAATATAGCAACTCTAAATATTTACTATCATCCCCTTTGCGATCTATGCATATTGCATTTAATAGGATAAATATTTTCTGTATTTTTATGTAACTAAAATGTTATTTTAAGTGATTCTTTAAATAGTTATACTATATCTATAATATAAACTTATTTTTAAGTGATTATTATGTCTATGTATTTTTAAGTGATTATTATGTCTATGTCAAAAGATATATATAGTGATTTAGTATTATTTATAAGTAATATTTTCAAAGCTTAGTCTAAATATGTTATGATTCGAAACTTTTTTAGTTACATATTTTTTTAATTTTTTTTTCTAAAATTCAATTAAAAATTAAAAAAAAATGTAGATATCATTGTTGAAATTGCACAATCAAGATGCAATAGGATTTTTTGTAATATGATTTTTTGAGGACACTAAATCCATTTATGCATTCAAAAATGTAATTTTAGCAATGAAATATTACAATTTGACCAAAAATTATATATTGGATGATGATTATCGAAAAAAGTCGAAATCTTATAACGTTTAGACTCATCCATATTTTTGATATTTAATTTAACTTGTTTTTCTAAAAGCCTGTTGGGAGTCTTGTTAACGTCTGCGTTGGGATTTGGATCCCATGCTGTGGTGGTAGGGTGGCGTCTTCTAGAGGTTGAACATCACTGCGGCCAAATCTTTTCTAGGCTTTGGAACCACCAGATCATTAGATGATGCTAAGAAGGATGTTGCAACATTTTCACTCATGTGGTTAACACAATTGCACGTGATGAATTTGACCTAAACCCATGCCCTTCTCTTCTCAAATTTGTTTCATATTAAAAAGTGGGCTTGACTATTTCTTACAGGTTTCTACTACTTTTAAAGCATTAATCCACGCGCTACCGAGGTACTGCGATATATGATACACTGCTTATCCATGTGCCAAGGGAAAGTGTTATTATGGTTGTGGTCCGTTAAATATAACTTGGTGAGTCTTAAACTCCTCTAATTTAATATTATCGTTACGCCATGTACTTACACCTAAGTGCATTGTACTTATGCAAAGTGGTTATGCCTCTCCTCTCTGTTTGACAAATTCCTTTCCTTAGTAAACTCTAATATATGCAAGAATGATCTCATGCAGAACTACTTTGCCTCATTCTCTGTTTGGAAATTTTCTCTCCAAAATCAACCCTATATCTAGATTCTAAAGACCAATTTAGGGATTTTTTTTGAAGCATCTGATGCGGCTAAAGCTTCACAACGAGAAATACAATGAATACCTACAAGATTAGGTACATCCATTTTCAAAAAAGTAATAAAGCCATTTTCATTGCCAACCATTGATGAAGCACTATCTCTAGAAACTACTATCAATCTTTTATTTGAAAGGTCCCTTGCTTCCTTTAAATCATTAATTGCATCATATCTTGTTTTCCCTCTTCCATCACAAACATTTAGGAGCTTTAAAAACTGTGAAATTAGAGGCCCCAACCCTTGTGAGCCTAGAAATGTGGCATAAACCACAAGGTATTTCTCTAAACTATGATATGTACTTTCATCTATCATCAATAAATAAAAAGGACTATCCAACATTCTTGTTGTCTATAATAAATGAAAAAAAAGGACTATCCAACATTCTTGTTGTTTGTACCTCTTCAAGATACTCAGATATAGAAAAAATGAATTCTTTTGCAGCCATATGATTTGTATATGATGTGTAATATTTATTCTTTGGCATGTTTGGTGTCTGCAAGGACATTGCAAACAAGCAAAGTGATTCATATTTTGAGAGGGGTAAATCTTCTTGCACAACCCAATACACTAATTTCATTGTTGTGATAACATTTTGTTTGTTTCTGTCATCAATGCATGCTTTGTGTTCTGTAATAGGCTTTTCTTTCCTTTCATTTCCATATATCCATTTTGCTTGTGAAAGTTTACGGATGCTTGAATTTGCATGAACAACTAGTTAATCATGTTGCATGGTAGAGAAACCAATACCAATCCCCCATGGTCCAACTGCCTTATGTGTTTCATAGTATATGCATTTCATAATTGTTTTTCCTTCATGTTTTGCCTCTCTTAACCACTTATACTTAGTTTTCCATTCCTCGTGAAAATCGTTTAGCGTTCAATTTTCTTTTCCTTTGAGCGCTAGGTTCTTCACCTTGAAATTCTTCACCACATTCTTCATTATACCCCAATGTATCTAAGTCTTCATTCAAATCAAAATTACACTCATCTTTATTAGGTGTTGAAACTTGTGGTGTAGTAAACCATCCAAAAACCTTTTTGATATAAAGTTGACTCTTTTTTCTTTGAGACATTTTTTGATGTAAATACCTATATAATAAACAATTGAAAGTACCTAGATATGAGATAAGCATGACCATAAAATTCATAATTTCTAGTTAAAACATGAAGCGATCTCTTTTAAAAAATAGTTTCAAAGGAAATTGATTCATCTTATATTAGTTGTATTTCAAAATCCATCATGTGACCTTATTAACTAGAAAAACCAATAATGCTAAACTTTATAAAATTGCACATCATTTTAGAAAGCACTTAATCAATTCTATTAAGTAATAAAAACTTTAAATTAAATATCACAAAACCATTAATTAATTTAAAAAAATGTCAATAAATTCTATTAAATATTGAAAAATTTAAATTAAATATCACAAAACCAATAGTTAATTTCAAAATAACTTCAAAAGGATTAATAAAAATTAACAAGTAAAAACTAACCCATGGTTTTACAAAATTCCTTTTAAAAAAAAAATATTTTCATAAATTAAATTGATTTTAAATTTAATTAATAAATAAATTAACAAGTAAAAACTAACCCATGGTTTTACAAAATTCCTTTTAAAAAAAAAATATTTTCATAAATTAAATTGATTTTAAATTTAATTAAAAATATTTATTAATTATAGTTAAAAAAAACTCTTTCAATTCTCATTTTCAAATTCAATAAAAAAATATTATTAATTACAATTAAAAAAAATCCTTTTATAACAACTTTTAACTTACACCTATCTAAAATTTAATAAACTAATTAATGTAAATGTACAACATGCCTTTTTCATACAATTAAAAATTATAAAAAAATTATCTCTCTTTTATATTACTTTCTATCTAGTATCAACAATTAATATCAATTATTAGATATTAGATGAAATGTTTTTATGTGTTGAGTTGGAGGAGAAAAATGGAAAACTTAAGGTTTTGAGAGTTCTAGTAAAGGAAGAAGAAGTTCCTGGTAGGGGAGAGGGAAGGTTGCATTTCGGTAAGGAAGGAATAATGCCATGGGATGCCAGATCCCATGACAAAAAATAACTTTGGAAAAGGGTTGACAAAGGGAAAGATGGAGGTAAAAAAATCATTTAAGGACATAGTTAAAAGTAGGCCTGAAAGCAAGGGCGAGGATGTCAAAATGGGGGGAGTAAGCATGGGTCAGATCGACACAAGCCAGACAATTCTAGTAGAACTGGGCAAGGAAGAGAAAGGAAAAAATAAGAAAAAGCGGCTAAAGAATGGATGCTTACCTAAGACTGCAGAGAAATTGAAGTACGAGATAACCTTGAATGGAATAAGGAACTACATTTTAAATGATGAAAGACCATGCTCTGATTGGGAAATTTATGGGGATCTTGCACTTGGAAAATTCCCTCCAGATTTGGATTAAAGCAAGATGGAAAGTAAAGGGAAGAATAGACCTCGAACTCAGATCAAAGGGATTCTTCATAGTAGTCTTCTCAGACTCGGCTGACAGAGAAAATGTCTTTGAGGAAGGGCCCTATTTCTTCAACTCTGCAAGCCTACACATGAGATATTTGATCTGGATTTTATGAGAAGAATGACATGAATACAGATTATTAATAGGTTCTTAACACAAAATAACATAGATACAATAAAACTGGTTTTCTATTCAATAACGAAATAAGATGAAACTGTAAAATGCAGCGGAAACAAGCTTGCGGTGGCGGCTTATCTCTGAGAAGAGATGTGACGGCTACGCTCATTCGCAAGAACATGATTACAATGAGGATCTGAAGGCATTTTTACAATAAACAGGAATTAAAAAAACCCTAGACATACAAAAACCTAACCCTAGGAGATGAAGCGCCAAAAGTCATGTGGGCCCTGTTTGGGTAAGTTAGTACATTAACTTCCCAGGGTCGTAACTTTTGCATACGATCTCTGTTTTAGGCGTATGATAGCCTGTTGGAAAGGTATCATCGAGGAGATTCATTTTGGGGGCTCAATCATGCTTTTAGATGTAATTGAGAATCTCGATCCCGAAAAACCTTCATTTAGGCCCTCAAAATGGCCCAAGAAGTTAAAACTGCTAAAAATAGTAAATTGCCAAAATTGTTAGAAAATTGTTTTGAGGCAGTTGGAAAAGGTGGGTGGCCACCGATGTCCACCTGGATCAATCCTCCCTCCTTAGGAAGAAATGGTATCCATTGCGTTGAGGTCCCCCATCAGATGAGGAAATTTCTGCTGAATTTGGCCCGGGGTGAGCCACTTGCCTTGGTGCAGGAGCTACCCTGCTTTGACGACTCGATAAAGCTGGATCCTTTGCTGTTGAGTGCCCTTGATATGTGTGTCCACAATATAATCATTGGATTCCTATTATATACAGTCGGGGTTGAGCTCTGTTGGTGTCAGCTGTTCTGCTACTTCTGAGGTGTCCAATAATGGTGGGAAATAAGGGCGAAGGAGATCCACGTTGAACACTGGGTGTAGGCCAAGGAAAGGAGGAATGTTGAGCTGAAAAGAATTATCCCCCATGGCCTTGGTGATGGTGTACAACCCATAACGGGGTGGGTGAAGCTTCCGATGGGGTCCTGTAAGGCGTTCTTTCTGTAAGTGCAACCAAACTTTGTTGCCCACCTGAAACTTATGTGGCACCCGATGTTGATCATGGCGCTGTTTGTACTTGTCATTAGACTTCTGTAGGATATCCTGAACCTGTTGGCAGATGTGCTGGATCTGCTCAATGAACCAGGTGGCTTTGTTATCTTTAGTTGGAGAAGGAGATGAGTTGGTCGAGGTGACCGCAAGGGGAAGTGCAACATCTATGGGACCCAATGGTTGGAATTCTGACCCCACCTGAAAGGGGCTATGGCCGGTTGAGCTATGCAGGGTTCGGTAGTAGCTATGCTGGACATAGGGAAGGCTCTCATCCCATGTGAGAGGGTGCTGTGAATTATACATGAAAATGATATGCACAATCATTCGATTTACGACCTCAGTTTGGCCATCTTTCTGAGGGTGGAAGGTTGTAGATTTGGTGAGCTTGGTGTCCAACAGTGACCGGAGGCTCGACCAGAATGTGCTAAGAAATCAACTATCCCGATATGAGACAATGGTTTGTGGGATTCCAAAATGTACCCAGGCTCGTTCAAAGAAGATCTTGGCAGTGGCCTCTGCTGTGATGTTCTTCTTGCAGGCAACCAAAATTGCCATCTTAGAAAAGCGATCAACAATCACAAAAACATAGTCATTTCTGCGCTTGGTGAACAGGAGGCCTGAAATGTAGTCCATTGAGATGGATTCCTATGGCCTGTCAGGAGTAGGAAGAGGGGTGTATAGGCCCTGTTTCTTAGTGGTCGGTTTGGCAATTGCGTAGGCAGTGCACGACATGATATACTTGCTGACCTCCTGTCGAAGTTTCGGCCAGTAGAAATGTTTCTGTAGCATCGCCACTGTCTTTTTGACGCCGAAGTGTCCTACCACCCGACTGTAGTGGGCTTCCTAGATCAGCTTCGATCACTCGCTTGATGGAACACAGATATGGCCCAGACGACACAACAACCCATCTTGAATATGGAAATTATCGACAACTGCATTTGCCCCCAACATTTGGTAGGTGGTGGCAAAGTCTGGGTCTATCTCATAGAGTTGGGGCCATCCAGAGGTCTCATGGCCACAAGAGTCTATCACCGTGGTGAGTGCTGCGACTGGCGGTCTGTTGACACAAACAACGACGAGATTGGTGCTTCCTGTTTTATACTTGATGTTGAGGTGGAATTTCTACAAGTATGTGGACCACTTTTGATGGAAGTCATTCTGCAATTTTCCTTGTGTCTGCATGAACTGCAGTGGCTTATGATTAGTCTGGATGACTGTCTCCTTCCCAAGAATGTAGTGTCTCCATTGGTGGTAGGCTTGCACAATGGAGTACATTTCTTTGTTGTAAGTAGGCTACTTACGAACAACGCCTGATAATGTCTCACTATGATAGGCCATGGGGTGGCCGTGCTGATTGATAATGACACCCACAACATAGTCAGAAGCATCTGTCTCAATCTCAAAGGGTTGCTGCAAGTCTGGGAGTGAAAGTACTGGGGCTGAGCACAAGAATTGCTTCAAATCATCGAACGCTTGTTGTTGGGACCGCTCCCACGCAAATTTCTCCTTACCACCACCCTTGGTTATTTGGCTGAGGGCCCATGAAATATGGGAGAATCCCAACACGAACCTGCGGTAGAAATTGGCAAGGCCCAAGAAGCTCCGGAGCTCAGTGAGTGTGGTTGGGGTTGGCCAGTCACGAATGACTTGGATCTTGGCTGGATCCACATGTACGCCATGTCGATCAACGATATAGCCCAGGTAATGGACCATGTCCATGTCGAAGGAGAATTTTTCCAAGTTGGCGTATAGCTTGTGCTGTCACAGGGTATGTAGAACCTGCTGAATATGCTGCAAGTGTTCGGCCCAAGTCTTGCTTTAAATGAGAATGTCATCAAGATACACCACTACAAAATTATTGGTGAATGGTCGCAAGATATCGTCCATAAACCTCATGAAAGTGGTTGGCGCATTTGTCAAACCAAAGGGCATGACCTACCATTCAAAAAGGCCTTCCTTTGACTTGAAGGCGGTCTTCCATGCATCTGTCTGTTCTATCGAGACCTGGTGGTAGACAGACTTCAGATCAATCTTACTGAATTATTTCCCCCCCATGAGTTGATCAAGGAGGTCATCGATTCGGGGAATCGGGTACTGGTTTCAGACTGTGATTTTATTCAGAGCTTGATAATCAATGCAAAGTCGTCAGGTTCCATATTTCTTTTGTACCAATATGATTGGGCTCCCATAAGGTGATGAGATGGGACAGATGTGGAACTTGTGGAGGAGCTCTTGGATATGTCACTTGATCTCATCATTCTCTAACAGAGAGTGATGATAGACTGGCCCATTGGACAACTGTGCGTCGAGGGTCAGATCGATGGGGTGCTTGACCTGACAGTGCAGAGGTACCCCGATAGGTGAGGAGAATATATCCGAGTATTCTTCCATGACCTCATATACTTGCTTCTGCTGTGTGGAGAGGTTGGCCACAGAGACCCTAGATGTGGCTGTGATCTTTCACTTATTCTGAGATAGAATCACAAAGAAAACAAACTTCCATGTCTGAGAGATGACCTTCCTACATTGCTTAGCAGAGATCAAGGAAATAGCACTAGGTGGGACTGCCTTGAGTATCTTGTACAATTTCCTGTTCAAAGTAATAATAACACTACGAGGCCTAGACTCATATACAACATGGCGTTTCCATAAATAAGGTTGGCCCAAAAGAACATCACAAACATTGAGAGGAGAAACATCACACAATACCTCATCTTTGAAGGGCTTGATGCTCTACGACAGTCGACACTGTTGGCTGACACGGAGATTGATTCCTTGGCAGAGCCATCCAATGGTGTAGGGTTGTGGGTGTGGTGTTGTCGGCAGGGCCAACCACTTGAAGACCTATGCTGAGACAAGGTTCTTTTGGCTACCACTATCAACGATGAAGTGCATCGGGGTGCATTTTACCCACATCTATGAATGGAAGAGGCACTCTCCTTCTTCTGGCTCGTCTGGTTCACCAGAATGGAGCTTGGTGGTAGCAACAATGGCACTGGGTTCCGCGTCAATGATCCGTATTCCCCTTTCTATTTCTGGATTAGAGTCAAAATTTGCATCTGAGTCAGAGGATTTCACTTCGGCCACCAGTGACTGCTTTGAGCGGCAGTCAGCAATGTTATGCCAAGGGCTCTTATGGAAATCACACCACTTCCCGATATATTTCTTTGTATTTCCAGTGTCCTTCTTTGCTTGTGGCTTGGACTGGTTTTCCTGATACTGTCCATCTTTGCTCTGTCCTTTCTTCTGTGGGTTGGTGGTACCCTTTACTGGATTTTGTTGTGAGGGGTTCCCAGGCCCAAATTGTCGCGTCTTTTGTTTGAGCTTGTGCTCGATTTTGACGACATATCGATAGGCTACGCCCAAGGATGAGATGTCTAGAAATTCCATTTCAGTATGGATGTATCTATGTAGAGCACCAAATGTTTCTCTGAATATTTGATACCCAGCTTGGTGCGCAAGGTATGGAATATATTTGTGAAATTTGACACTGCTTGGTCTCTTTCTTGCCGCAATGTAGTCCATTTGGTATACAGGTCGTCATAACCTCTGATAGGGTAGTATTGTTCCTTAATAACATCCCTGAAGGATTCCCAGGTGGTTGTGACTATAAATAATGAGGGTTCCTCTGTTTCCTTTTTCTCACAGAAAATTTCCCACCAATCTTTGACATGGGGAACGGCTTTGAGGAGCGCAAAAGTAATCTTTTCTCTATTCGAAAAGTTATGGACAGGAAAATAACCTTCTAGTAGATTCAACCACTTGTCTACAACATCTGTGTCTATCCGACCTTCAAATATAGGGATATCGAAGTTTATTTGTACCTTGAAGGGGGCGACGCCTCCACTCAAAGAAGATGCATCCCCTGTTGGTAGTCGCCGAAGGATTTGCGTGAAACTATCCATCATCTCGTTCCTATGTTGCGTGAGGGATTTCTCAATCAAAAGTTTGAAAGGATATCCTGTCCCATCATCTTTATTTTCTCCTGCCATGGGAGGTTGCTTGGGCATGCGATATCTTTTTTCCTCAAGAGAAACAAGCTCGATACCCAACTCTTTGTACTCCGACCTCGTTGGGGACATGCATTAAGACGACAAGGAGCAGATCGCTCTGATACCACTGATCCAGATTTTATGAGCAGAACGAAATGTCTATAGATTATTAATAGGTTCTTAACACAAAATAACAGAGATACGGTAAAACTGGTTTTCTATTCAATAACGAAATAAGATGAAACTGTAAAATGCAGTGGAAACAAGCTTGCTAGAATGGTGGCGACTTATCTCTGAGAAGAGATGTGACGGCTGCGCTCATTTGCAAGAAGATGATTACAATGAGGCTCTGAAGGCATTTTTACAATAAACAGGAATGCCAAAAACTCTAGACATCCAAAAACCTTACCCTAGGAGATGAAGCGCCAAAAGTCACGTGGGCCCCGTTTGGGTAAGTTACTACATTAACTTCCTGGGGTCGTAACTTTTTCATACGATCTCCGTTTTAGGCGTATGATAGCCCGTTGGAAAGGTATCATCGAGGAGAATCATTTTGGGGGATCAAACATTCCTTTTTATATCATTGAGAAGCTCAATCCAAAAAAACCTTCATTTAGGCCCTCAAAATGACCCCGGAAGTTAAAACGGCTAACAATAGTAAATTGCCAAAATTGCCAGAAAACTATTTTGAGCCAGTTGGAAAAGGTGGGTGGCCAACGATATCCACCTAGATCAATATTGGACATAAAGGTTCTCTGCAGAGAAAGAAACCTTCAGAGAGGCGCTGATATGGATCAAGATGCACTCCCTCCCAAGAGAATTCTGGGAACCCAAGACCCTCTAAGGCATTAACAATACACTGGGATCCTTTGTCAAGATATCAGAAGTAACAAAGTCATCTAGGTATATCTCCTGTGCTAGAATATGCATTTACATGAATGTAGCAAGAGCCCTACCATAATCTATCGTAGTCTCTTATCAAGATGATGAATGGTCTCAACCCCTAGACTACAAACGTATTCCTTTTAGATCTAGGAAATGTCACATCCATGGAAATCTATTCAGGGATTGCGCCCTTAATTCTCACCCCCNAAAAAAACTTCTGGGTAAGGAAGAAACAAATCCAGAGGGATTTTCTAAGATCCCAAACAAAGGAAAGGCAGGACAAAGACAACCCAAACAATTGGGAACAACTCTGAATAAAAATTCAAGTAATAGCTTCCAAATCCTAGAAGTAGAATTGAGCAGAACCTTAGCCAAGGAACAGTCGAAGGAAACTAAGACAACCCAAAAGGAAACCATAGAACCTAAAGAGGATGATACCAAGAGGCGTAAAATAGAGGAAGAATTAGTAGAGAAAGGCTCTGAAGACACATATGTAAAAATGAAGGAAACCATAGACTCTGGAGCAGAGTCAACAGAGAAATCAAATATGGATACATCTCAAGCAATGGAATTAGAGGAGTCCAATTTAGATATCCCAAGGTTGAGGTATATCCATGACTCAGAAAAAATAAATAGTCTTACCATAGTTCAGATCAGAAAGCTTCAAAAAGACCTAGAGAACGAGAAAGGTAGGGAAAATAATTCAGAGTCCGAACCTTGCCCCTCAGGGGTTATGGGGATTAATACCAACCCTCTAAAATCCCCCAAGAAACTCTCAGGAGAAGAGAAAAGAAGAGGCCAGAAACCCTACCTCCAAAATATAGAGGAAACAAGAGCTCTGATGGTAGATTCTAGACAAGTGGTTTGTCTTCCGGACAACTACTTCCCCCCCCAACCCATAATTTAATTATGAAAATCACATATTGGAATATTAGAGGAATGAATAGCTCTTCAAAATAGAGGTTGCTTAAATATAAAATTTCTAGGTTGAAGGCAGACATAATCCTCCTTCAAGAGAAAAAAATGCGACGAAGGAAATATAAGGAGGATAACACAAAGAATCTGGCCAGGATGCAAAGACAGATGGATAACAATATAAGGAGCATCGAGAGGCATTTCCACTCTCTAGGATCCATATCTCTTAGAAATGAAGGACATCTCGTCCAGCTCTAGGCTTCTTACACTTAATTTTAAGTGTAAAGGATCATGGGAAGAGGGCTACGTCACTAATGCTTACGACCCAAATACGCCATACTTGAAGAGGTTTTTCATGGACGAGATAAAACTTCTAGGAGTCTCAATGATAAATCAAGTGTGGATTCTCATGCAAGACTTCAACATGATCAAAAACCCTTTGGAGAAGCAGGGAGGTCTACTCAGGATTGATCAAGAGAGTAAGGCCTTTGGAGAGCTCATATAAAATCTTATCCTAGTAGACATCCCTTCTAGGAATGGTATCTTTACTTGGAATAACAAGAGATGAAAAGAGCACAGGATCGTATTCCATTTGGATAGATTCTTTCTTTTAGAGAATTACTTCATAGAATACCAAGGGTTATCCACATAGGACCTCCTCCTTTTAGATGTGAGAATTTCTGGCTAGAACACCCGTATTTCATGATGAACCTAGATCTCTGGTGGTCAGAACTGAGAGGCTTCCATGACACCAAAATTTTCCAGTTTCAACAACGGTTGAAACATGTCCGTAGATGTTTAAGAAAATGGAATAAATAATTTTTTAGTAATATCTTTGAGGAAAAAAAAAACTAGAATAAGAAATGGAAGAGATTCAACAACAAGGTATTCAAGGTATTTTCTCCAATGACCTGACAAAGAGAGAGGCCAAGATCAAGGAGGAATTTGTCCAAAGAGAGAAACAATAAGAGACCCTATCGAAACAAAAAACCATGATTCAATGGCTAAAAGAAGGGGGTAAAAAAACCAGGTTCTTTCACAACTCCTTAATCCAAAGGCAAAATATAAATCGAATAGTGGCAATCAAAGCACTAGATGGAAGCACCAAAGTAAAGAAGGAGGACATAGAGAATGAACTCCTTCAATATTTTCAAAACCTACTCTCAGAACCTGAGGTCAACCGAGAAGAGGAAATCTCTATAATCACCAGAGCTATTCCAAGGCTGGTCCAACCAGGGCAATCACTCGCTATGTTACGCCCAATCTCTCTTGAAGAAGTGGAGGATATTGTGAAAATTATGGCTTCGGGGAAATCCTTAGGCCCAGATGGATTCACGACAACATTTTTCCATGTTGGGTGGCATGTTCTAGGCAACAAAATCTAGGAGGTGGTAGAAGAATATCGCTCTTCCAAAGACATTCTTCAAGCTTTCAACACTACCTTCCTTACTCTAATCCCTAAGATCATAAGAGAAAGTTCTACATATAATTATCATCCTATTTCTTTATGCAACGTCATTTATAAAATTTTATCCAAATTGGTAGCTGGCAAGATTAAACCAATCCTCCCACTAATCATCTCTCAGGAAAGGGAGGATTTGTTGAAGGCAGACAAATTCTTGATGGCATTATAGTATCTCATGAAATGGTAAACTCCCTCAAAATATCCAAAAACACAGGTATGATGATGAAGCTGGACATGTCGAAATCTTACAATAGGATGAACTGGGACTTCCTCAAAAAAATTCTCTTAGATTTTGGTTTTGAAGAAGGATGGGTAACTTGGGTTATGAATCTGGTTACAATGACTTTATTCTCTATCTTGTTAAATGGATCCCCAACCAGAACCGTTAATGTATCGAGAGGGATGAGACATGGTGATCCCTTATCCCCATTCCTCTATATAATCCTAGCAGAAGGATTGGGTCGTAGCATTTCACAAGCTAAGAGTGAAGACATGATCAAGGGGCTACCCCTCATAAAAGGGGAAGAGACTTTGTCGCACCTTCAGTTTCTGGATGAGAATATCCTAATGGGATACCCAATATTCAAAGAAGTGAAGGGGTTTAAGTCAATTATTGACCTCTTCAACTCAACCTTTGGTACTGTTATAAACCGACAAAAATCCAAAATTTTCTTTTTCAACACCCCCACTATGTACAAAGACATTTAGCCAACTTGCTAGGCTTTCAAATCTTTTCCCTCCTTGCAAAATATTTAGGAGCTCCCCTTCTCTCTAAAGCGCTCCATAATCCCTCTTGGGAGCTCCTCTTGGATAAAATAGAGGAAAAAATCCAAAGTTGGACTCACCGCTCTTTGTCCCTACCATGTCGAGTCCTCCTCTTAAAGTCTGTCCTCTCGTCCCTCCCTATCTATTGCTTCTCAATCCTAGTGGCCCCAATGAAGATCCTTCATCAGATGAGGGCACTCCAGAGAAAGTTTCTCTAATGTGGGCCCTCTAAATATTCTAAATGCCCCATAGTGGCTTGGAGTACCCTCTGCAAACCCAAATATCATGGATGACTGGGAATCAAAGACCCCCAATTGACTAGCTCCATGTTGGCCGCAAAAATTTGGTGGCGCTGGATCAAATCACCTTCAACCCTTTGGGAAAAATTCTGGAAGTTTAAATATGATCCTCTTACCCCTCCCCAAAGCTTAATCCGAGTAGATAGAATCCAACCGGGCTTAGTGATTTGGAATAACGATTGGTAGAATCGACGACTAGTTTAGCCCCAATGTTTCTGGGAAGTCCGTAATGGAATTTTGGCCCTTTTTTGGGACGATGCGTGGGAACAAATCCCCATTTTAGGGGATGAATACAAGTTTCTAGCCCTATGAAACATCCTTGAAAGAGCAAGTTGGGAAAGGCTACACCAATTATGGAAAAAACTCGCCTCTCTCTGATAATATCCTCATGCGATCTTGGAAACCTATAGAGGAATTGCCAATTCTTTGGATAGAAGAGACCAAGGAGTCGATCTCCAAAATTATTCAAGAGAGATAGGTCGAGAACAGAGAAGGGGAAGACATCATTCGATGGGGATTTCAAAGAAATGGAGAATTCAATGTCAAAAGAGCCTACCAAATTATGCAGGACTGAGGCTCTCATCCCATCATAACCATCTGAAGTAAAATTTGGTCCAAATCCATTTGGCCCAAAATTTCAAACTTTTTATGGTTGGTAGCTAACAGAAGAATCCTAACTTGGGATTGGCTCCTTAAAAAAGGGTTCACTGGGCCATCGAGGTTCAATATCTGCTATGAGTTCGAAGAGACCCAAGATCAACTCTTGAGAAAATGTAATTTCACGATGCAACTCTAGGACCAAGGAGCCACCAAATCTTGGAGTGTAAGTTTTAAACATGCGAAGCAAAGCAATGCATATAGATTCTTAAGAAAAACATAAATTAATCAATGACTCATTCACATAGTATAGAAAGATTTATACCGGAAACCCTCAACCAGGGAAAACCTTTCTTATTTCATTATATCGAATTTCACCATTCATCATACAATATATACAATGTTTTTAGGTATTCCGTAGATACCAAAACCCTAATCCCTTAATCTGGGATTAATTTAGAAAACCGCTAAAAATAACAAAATCCGCTAAAATAGCAAAAAACCACCCAAAAACAAATTTTGGGGCGCTGCCCCAAACGCTGCACGTAACCAGGGGGGCCATACCTTCCCCCCCTAGGAAGCACCCGATGCACACAACACATAGAGCACTACTACGAGGGATCGTTAGACACATTTGTCGAATCTGACGCGTCCACACACACACATGCAAAGAATATAACACATACCAAACACAAAGAGCAAACCTACAAAGAGACAATGTTGTAGCCACTATATAACTTTGGAGAGCTAACCTTTTTAACAATTTCCTCATTAACAGAGCTTGGGAAATTTTCCCGGGTATCCTTATGTGGAATGTATGGAAGGAAAGGAACCGAAGAATTTTCAAAGACAAGGCCTTTACCAAAAAACAACTATGGGAGCTTATCAGTAGAAATATGACCCAATCCATTGTAAAATCCCATTGGACGGATAAAGATCTCCAATTTCAAGCTCTCGAAACAACCATCTTCATCAATTGCAATTTGGGTCCTTGCCTCAATAAAAAACCCTAGGTGAAAAATCTAGACAAAGCTCATATTCGAGATTTCTGGAGACCCTTTCAGAAAGGATTCATCAAGCTTAAATTTGATAGTGCATCTAAAGGAAACCCAAGCCCAACACGTCCAGGAGGGGTTTTCAGGAACCACAAAGGAGAACCCCTTCTTTTCTTTGTTTCCAACCTGGGAATTACTTTGTACAATGTAGTTGAGCTGGAGAGACTTAGGAGAGGCATCAAAATGGTGATAAATAGAGGCTTGTCGGCCCTGGAAGTTGAGGGTGATTCCCTTCTGGTCATAAAAGGTCTCCAATGTCTCATGAACGGGGTCAAAGCAAAGAGGCTCTCTCAGAATTGGTGCCTAAGCTATGGATTCTCAGTTCTTGGATCCATGGTAACTTCCCTAGCGACCACAGTTACTGAGTCGATCAGAAGGAAGGAAAATGTGGTGGCTGACTGTATGGACAACATAGGTGTCACAATGCATGATCAATTTAAGATCTAGCATCCAGGGGACCCACTGACAGGTGGAATAGAAGATCAAATCCAATGCAGCTGCCAAGACGACATGACAATGTGGAGGGAAGATACATAGCACATAGGTCGAGACACTTGGGAGAAAGGCCCTCATCATGAAGTGTTTAAGGAGGACAGATGGCCCAGATCTGTAATGACAGGCTTAAAGGATGAGAGGATGACCCTCCACGTAAAGGAACTGTACCCTGAGCCAGGAAGAGAAGACATACGACCTGTGGGAAACATGAGTGTAAGTGAGGAGGCATTTAAAGCGAAGGACGAGGATGAAAAAGATAATTTGGGCAAGGATATGTCGATCTGTGGTTAACCCACCATGACGAAGCGTACAGAATAATTCCAGAGAAGAAAAGATCACTCGAAAGGGAAACTTTGTTATCATTGGAATAATTGGTCACATGCCGCAATAAATCTTGGAAGTCCAGAGGAGAAGGTCTGAGGTATAATCACCCTCCCCTCCATCATAAAAATTGGTGAGAAATATTATCAAGTACGAAACATGATCGAGGAGAACTAGGGCTGTATATTCAATGATGAGTTTAGTAACCATAAATACGAGGGACAACAGAGTAGGAATTCACTATTTTCTTTCTGTTGCTATATTTTGGCTCTCTTTGGATGAACCTCAGTTTGGTTATCTTAATTAGTCAAAAGAGAAGTATGGCCAATTGTTGCAACAAAAAGCTGAAGAGGGGGAAATCTAGCTACCATGACAATGAAGTCTCAACCTCAAGGGGTCCCAACTACCTCTCTAGAGAAAAAAAGGAAGCCCATATAGCTGAGGAACTCTTTTGGGTGCAATGTGATATGGAAGAGATTCAGGCCGGGAAAACAATTAAAGACAAGGTTATGTCCATAAGAAGGAAAACCAGGGAGGATGAAATATTCCAAGAAGCGGTTAGATGGGTGGCCGACCCTGGTAACCCTCGGACTAGAAACACAAAGTATTTCCGAATGGTGGAATCCTATTGGATGAATAAAGCCTTGCTGGCCCAAGAGGTTAATGAAATCCGCCAGCAGAATTAAGATATTCTTCAGGAAATTCACATTCTGGAGGGGAATTTTGAACTTTTCTGTCGAGCCCAGCATGGCATTAAGTTCAGGGTCAACCGGCTAGAGAAGAGCCCAACCAGGAAGGAAAAAGGTATGCATTCTGAATCACCCCCAAGATCTATTATCAGACCCATTCATATAGAGGATGACAAGGATCAGACCCATAAGGACAAGACTCTCCACTGACAGGAGAACCCGAGACAGACGAAGCAAGAACCTGAAAGTTTCTCTGGACTAGACTAGGGCCCGATGCAGAGGGCACCATGTTCTTATTAGGGCTCTCCCAACCTGTTGGTTTCTTGTTGATTTTTTTTTTGGTTAGGCCTTGCTTGAGGGTAGTCTGTTAATGGCCCCTCCTTTTTGTTTTTAGGATGTAGTCTAAGTTTCATCTAGATTCTCGGTCGAAAAATCCTCTCGACTATGGTATCATATAGTCTTTTTTTTGAACTTTGAAAGTATAATGAACATCTCTAGAAGTATAGAGAACATGGTTTAGGGGTCTAGTTTCCCTTTGAGGCAGACCCCCCTGACGAAATCTTTTTGTACAATATTTTGTGATATAATATAATTCCCTCGTTTTAGTTAATTTTTTTTATTAGATATTATATAGATAATAATCTTAATTTTTCACAATTAAAAAATTTAAACGACTCCATATATTATTGAATCCATAATAAAATAAACCATTGAATCCATAATAAAATAAACCTAATTGTAAATAATAAAATATATCGAACTAATTTGTGAAATCCTTTAAAACATGGATGATAATATTGGTAAAAGGAGCATCTTTAAGAGTTTCCCATAAAATGGAGATGTATTTACTTATATTGCTTTTCAATGCACATGTCTAACCTTTTCAACATTGCTACTAAATTCTAATATTCTTTGTTCTCTTCAACTTTTTGCTAGAATTAACAACCAATATAAATGAATATTTAAGCACCTATTGTTATTTTCAATTCACATGTTGGATTGTTTTCTACATTGTTTTCAACCTTCTCTTCAACAATTTTAAACAACCATGGTAAGCTTTGAAGATACATGATGGCTTATTCAAGTTAACACAATAGATACTTTTAATTGCATGGAGATTTACATACATAACCATTCCATTTAGATTGAACTTACAAATCATGAGAAAGCATTAAAAGTAAAGGAGAATATAAATTAAATTTCCATGGACATACTCTAAGGAGATAGCATTGAAGTAGTGTACAAGTTTCTCCATATATATAAAATAATATCTAGTATTTAACCAAACTCATTTTCAAATAACTGAAACATGCAATTATAAAAATAATTCAACAAAAGTTACGAATGGTTGTCATAAAAAAATACTAAAAGTTATGGATTTCAAAATTTGAAATAATTATTGTTATTAATATAATGAAATAATAAATATTACTGAATTGTTTTAGATTTGCCTTTTTAAATAGAAACTGTAGATGTTTTCTAAAATGAAATAAAATAGATCTTGTGAGAGGTATGTCGTACCCTTATTTATTCTTATTATCAAGATTCGAGAAGACATTAAAAACACAGGTGGAAAGGTGTTTAAATGTGGATTCTCAAAAATCAAATGTAGTGACAAAATAAGTGTGCAAGTTGGTGTTTTCTAGCTTAATCCAAACAAAGACAATTTCCATCACTGCAATTGCAATTTAATATTAAGTATTTATGAGCCTTACCTGTCTGGATAGTTGCATGCAGGTCTTGGGTAGTATTTCTGAATCCTTGATCTTTTCTTTCCTCTCAACCTTCACTTTTCAACATGCAGGATATGATACAGTCCAATTTCGAAAGAATCCCTGTGACTTATGATATTGTAGGTGTTGCGCAGCATGTGCTATAAAATTTATAACTTATGCAATGTGCTATGTATGCAACTTGCAAGTTGCAACCTTCATCTGCTATAGAATTTGTAACATGTACTATGCATGACCTTTGCTATAGAATTTATAACTCGTGTTATGTATACTTACACAAAGACCATCATTCAAATTTATTAAATTGTTACTTATAGCCAAGTTGGAACTGGCATATTGCAGTGGGGATTGCAAATTTGGGGCTTTTTCCAACACAAATATTTTTCTAGCAAGCAGAGTGTAAGTCATGAGCACGTTGGAAAATGTGTTACTTATAGTGTTACTTATCTAAATATTGGATACTTCTGGATTATATATAAATATATATATTATATATAAATATATCATATATTGTCCATTAGATGTAGCTTGGGTGGTTGGGATGAATGATTGTTACCCTCCCCACCCAGGCTCAATTCCTTGTGAGTGACATGGTGTGGCCTTAAATGGGTCTATAAGATGCTATTGTTGTTGAGCCCACAATATTTCAAAAATACTCGGCCTCCCTATGTTCTCTTGCGGATTTCGGGGGAGGGGGGGGGGGGG
>ML796795.1:589207-601537 GCA_009831015.1 Picea engelmannii | reverse complement strand
AATTTAAAAATTTCTAGTATTTGACGATTAAATATGGAAAAAATGGGTAAATACCCGTCAAATTTAACCATTGGGTGCCACTTTCAGATTATATAAATATTGTAATTATGTCCAAGAGGCATGATAGTAACAAACCTAGAGGTAAAACCTCTTGTTTTTCAAATTCCAATCAAGAAAAAGGCTTGTTCTTAGAGTTCTTGACAGTTCTATTTGTCTATTTGATAGTGTTGCTGGTGTTGAGCCACACTCAAATACTATATGGAGACAAGAAGATAGGTATGGTGTTCTTAGAATATGCTTTGTTAAAAAAATGGATCGACTTGGAGCAAACTTTTTCAGGACAAGAGACATCATAGTAACAAACCTCGGGGAAAAACCTCTTGTTTTTCAAATTCCAATCGGGGCAAAGAATTGTTTTCAAGGAGTTGTTGATTTGGTAAAAATGATCATTGTGTTGTGGTCCAAAGAGGATTTGGGTGTGAAGTTTAGATACAAGGACATTCTAGAAAATATTCTAGATTTAGCCACAAAATATAGGAATCAAATGATTTAAACTATAGTAGAACTTGATGATGATTCCATGGAGATATATCTTGAGGGAGCATTACCCAAGGAGAAAAAAATCAAGATATTGGTTAGAAAGGGCACCATATCTATTAATTTATTCATGTTATTTGTGGCTTAACATTTAAGAATGAGAGCATACAACATTTATTGGATGTTCTTCTAGATTATTTTTCTTCCCCTTTGACTTACCACCAATGAAGTGAATAGATGTCGATGATCCATAAGTAACCCTAGAAAGGCTTGCTAGTGACGATGAACCATTTGTTAGACTCACTTTTAAAATTATGAATAATCCCTTTGCGGGATCTCTTATATTTGTCCAAATTTACTCTAGCATCCTAATAATTGGATCATATGTGCTTAATTCCAAAAAAGGGAAGAAGGAGAGAATTGGATGTTTATTACAAATGCATCTAATTAGTTGAGATGATGTGAAGATTTTTTGTTTGAAGGAGACTCTTAATAGGAGAGATTCTTTGTGATCCTAATAAGCCACTTATGCTAGAGAGAATGAAATTTCTTGAACTTGTTATTAAAGTTACAATTGAACTAAAAAATGAAAGATGATGTGGACAAGATGTCTATAGGTCTTGTCAAAATTGCTCATGCAAATCCTTCTTTTCACTTTTGAAGAGACGAGGAGAGAAATTAAACTATTATAGAATGTATGGGGGAGCTATATATTGAAATCATTGTAGACCACTTGAAGAGAGAATTCAAGGTATCGCCTTTTTTTCAATTCTTTTGGTTTTATACCCAAGAAATGATTTTTTTTTCTCAATTTTTTTACTTTGATGGAATGAATTGCCTTTTCATGTACATTTAAATATATCACATCTAATGTATTTTCCTAGGTTGAAGATAATGTGGGTACTCCTCAAGTTAAATAGTGAGAAAGCATCTCATAGATTGCAAACACTAAGTATGTGCATAAGAAACAATCAGAGGGTCAAGGTCAGTTTGTAGATGTCACTATAAAATTTGAATCTCTAGAAGTTGGCAATGGCCATGAGTTGAAGAGTGAGATTAAGAGTGGAGTCATGCCTAAAGAGGGGTTGGAAGAGTGTATGAGCAATGGTATTATAGTAGGGTATCTTGTCGTTGATGTGTGGGTTGTCCTTACAAGTGGATCTTATCATTAGGTGGACTCCATTGCACTAGCATTCCAACTTGTGATTTGTGGTGCTTTCAGGGAAGGCATTAGAAAGGTAGGTTCAAGGTTGTTATAGCCTATAATTAAGGTTGAAGTTGTAACACCTGAGGAGGATCTAGAGGATGTTATTGGTGATATCAATTCAAGGAATGGTTAGATCAACACTTTTGTTGACAAGCCAAGAGGATTGAAGGTATGGATTCTATGATCTTGATAATTTTATTATCTTTGTTGTTTTTCCTTTTGTTAAAATATAGATCAACTAGATTACTAATAAATCACACAAATCTAGGCAAATGCACTAAATTGTATGCTTGAAACTTGTTTTCCTTAATATGGTGGTACCTTGAAATGATCATGCTAAGAATCATAGGGAATTCATGTGATTGATGCTTTAGTGCCACTGACAAATAATTTTTAGTATGTGAGCACACTTCATAGTATGACCAAAGGTTGTGAGCTAAGTTTGACATGGTATCTTAGAATATTCAAAATAAACTATTTTCGAAGGTGCAAGAGGTGACTGTTTGGAAATTTGTAAAATTCTATTGATCAGTTTCAATTGGCTATCCATGCCAAGCCTGTATTTTCGTTTGTTCTTCATATACGCATCACAATGTATTGTTGTCTTACATATTTAGATTGATGTGTTGTTAAATTGAACAAAAAAGGCAGGCTCAATCTTATATTTGCATCAATGTTTGTTATATAAAAGAAAACCAAATTTCAATATTTTTCTCCATGAAAACGCTATAGCATTTCTAAATCCCCTTTCTTTCCAAGTATTGCTATACTTGAGAAAGAAAGGTTAAGGAATGATTATCCCTATTTTGTAATAGCCAACAAGACTAACTCAAGATAAGATACAAGTAACAAAAATTATATTTCCAACACTCTCAACTTTCTTTAGTATGATGAAAAAAAAAAATATTTCTTGTTATTTGGAACAATGATCAGTTATGTTCTTCATTTCATAATTCATCTAGTTTTGTGAATGACCAAGTACAAGAATACTTTCAATATCAACTGTATGTGTGCATGGCACTTGAAAATGCGAAAATATTTTAATTTAAGTGTTTAATATGCCTACAACACACAAATCATGGATACATGGAACCTTTTGGGTGTGAATTTTGGTAGATCATAGATGTTATATGGTCCTATATTATGTTGAATTCATATAAGATCATCAATGTTTTCCTTTTGTCTATCCATACTATGGTTTTTTATCCCACAAATATTGTATAGTTAATTTAAGGTGTATAGTATGTTATCAAAACAAATTGTCCCCATCTTGTACATAATAGGTATTTTATTAGTAATTATTTTTTATTTCCCCATTTCATAAACTAAATTGTTCAATCAAAATCATAATTAAAAAACATACAAATTAGCAAGTACTAGAGAACTACACATTGGAAGGCCTAAAAATTTGCCAGTGCTAATGAGAGTAGTTTCTTTTTTCTACATGTATTCGTAGGAAAGATTAAAATAGTTCCCTTTGTATTACTTACCAGGATATATGCATTTATGATCTTAGGATGATGATCCAGGTGGATATTGGTGGCCACTCACCTATTCCAAATTCCAACTGGCTCATCTAGATAGTTTTCAGTTCAACATGTTTCTTTGTAATGGGGACATTTCTTTGTAATTGTGGGTTCCGCACTTACGGGGCTGTCCTGAAGCCCTACACAACATCCAGGTGGATATTGGTGGCCACCCACCTATTCCAATTGGCTTATTTTGGAAGTTTTCATGTCAGTACATCTTTTTGTACTTCCAAGGTTGTTTTGGGGCTCTAAACAATGTTTTTGTGGCTTTCCACAGTCAAAATGTAGACAAAATTAAATTTTGATATCATTATGCATAGTTCTCGAAAATACCTTTCCAATGGGCTATCACACACCTAAAACAAAGAACGTATGCAAAAATTACGACCTTGGGAAGTTAATGTATTGACTTACTCCAACGAGGCCCACATGACTTTTGACACTTCATCTCCTAGGGTTAGGTTTTTGGATGTCTAGAGTTTTGGAATTCATGTTTATCATAAAACGTCCTTCAGGGCCTCATTGTAATCATCTTCTTGCGTATGATTATAGCTGGCACATCTCTTCTCAGAGATAAAGATGCCACCATTCTAGTGAGTCTTGCACTCTGTATTTTTACAGTCTTTGTACACTTATTTCATTAATAGAAATCACGTATTGTTGTATTTCTCTATTTCTAGAATTTTTTATGTGTATTTCATTCTAATATATCAGCTTTCATTTCGTTATGAAAATAATCCATATCGGTGGTATCATAGCAAGATTCTCTTGATCGTTTTTTAGTGCATGTCCCTGATGAGGTCCAAGTATAGCAAGTTGGGTCTCGAGCTTGTCTCTCTTGAGGACAATTGGTCTTGCAAACCCAAGAAACCCTATATGGTGGCATAAAATAAAATTGACAGAGAAGAAGATTCTATTAACCTTTTGCTTGAGCAAGCTATCATGCGATAGAGGGACGAAATGATGGAGAATTTTTCCCACATCCTTCAACGCCTGTCGATAGCAATAGGCACATATTCATCAAGAGACCACTTTGGAGGAACCTCTCCCTTCAAGGTACAAGTTATTTTTTATATTCCTGTATTTGAAGGTCAGATAAATGCGGATGCCTTAGAAAAATGATTAAATCTGCTAGAAGATTATTTCTCTATTCACAATTTTTCTGACAGGGAAAAGATCACCTTCACACTCCTCAAGGCTCTCCCCCATGTCAAACATTAGTGGGAAACTTACTGGGATAAAATTTCCATAGAGGAATATGGAATATATGGGGCCGAGCCCACTTGGGATTTTTTGTGGATGCGGTCAAGGAAAAATACTACCATGTTGATAACTATGAAGACCACTGTATGAGATGGACCACACTGTGGCTAGAGAAGAGACAAAAAATGTCAGAGTTCAAAAATAATTGCCATACCTTGTGCACCAAGCTTGGTATCAAATAATCTGGGTGACATCTGGTTCTGAAATACCATGGGGCTCTGCATAGGTACATCCAAACATAAATGTATTTCCTAAACATCTCATCATTGGGAGCTGCCTATTGATATGCTATCAAAATCGAGCAAAAATTTAGGCACCAGAAAAAATGGGAGTTTAGGTCTACAAATATGAAACAACCGAAGCATGGTAAAGACATCCCTAACCAAAAAAATCTCGATAACCAGTCCAAGGAAAAAGAAAATAAGGGTAAAGGAAAGACAAAAATGACACTAGGAAGTGGTGTGACTTCCACAAAAGCCCCTGGCACAACACTGATGAATGCTGCTTGAAACAATCATTGG
Organism: Picea engelmannii; assembly: GCA_009831015.1. Classification (NCBI taxonomy): domain Eukaryota; kingdom Viridiplantae; phylum Streptophyta; class Pinopsida; order Pinales; family Pinaceae; genus Picea; species Picea engelmannii. The sequence goes on along the minus strand of ML796795.1, from coordinate 596,480 downwards.
TGGTCGAGGTCAAAGACAAGGAGATGAACCCTGATTCAAAATCTAATCCAGAAAATATTGAAAACAGACAAATCATCAACGCAGACCCCATTGGTATTGTCGTGACTGCAACAATTCAACCAGAAGAACCAGTAGATCCTGAAGAGGGGGAATGCCTCTTCCATTCAAATATGTGGGTGAAGGAGACCCCGTTGAATTTAATTATTGATAGTAGTAGCCAGAAGAACCTGATCTCAGATGAGGTCGTCAAACAGTTGGGGTTTTCGACAACACCACACCCATAGCCATACAACATCGAGTGGCTTCACCAGGGACGAGATATTTGTCTCAGCCAGCAGTGTCTCCTATCCTATGGCATCCATCCCTTCAAGGATGAGGTAGTATGTGATGTTTCCCCTCTTGATGTCTGTGATGTTGTTTTGGGCTAAACATATATGTGGAAATGTCATGTTTTTTATGAGTCTCGACCCCGTAGTGTCATTATTACGCTGGGGGGTCATCTCTACAAGATACTATAGGTAGTTTTGAATGCTATTCCACCAAAACAGTTCCACAAGGTAATCTCTCATACTAAAAAATTCATCCTCTTCAAAGTCTATTCAAAGGATGCACATAAGGCCACTACAACCATTGCAGCCTTAGCACCTTCTATCCAGTAGAAGAAGATTACAAAAGAGAAAGCAGATATTGTTTCTTCACCTACAATGGTTCCTATACAATGCCCCACCAAGCCTAGAGACAACAGGTTGGTGGAACATATTCAACCACGCCAACAGCATGGTCGTGACAGCCTTCCACAGACCAAGCAACACAACTTCTCCAACAAGACATACTACTCACCAAGATTCAGATTTAGAAAACGCTTTCCCCTCTTCCCCGGACACTCAACTCAATGGAGACCATTTATTCCTAAGGGGGGAGGATTTATCCAGGTGGATATTGGTGGCCACCCACCTGTTCCAAATCCCAACTAGCTCATCTAGATAGTTTTCAGTTCAACACGTTTCTCTGTAATGGGGACATTTTTTTTAATTGTGGGTTCTGCGCTTACAGGGTTGTCCTGAATCCCTAAACAACATCTAGGTGGATACTGGTGGCTGCCCACCTATTTCAAATGGATTATTTTGGAATTTTTCTTGTTAGTACATCTTTTTGTACTTCTAGGGCTGTTTTGGGGCTCTAAACAATGTTTTCTTGGCTTTCCACCATCAAACTATAGGTAGAGTCAAAGTTTGACGACAATATGTGTAGTTCTCGAAAAAAAGATTTCCAAAGGGATATCACATGCCTAAAAAAAAGACCGTATGCAAAAGTTATGACCCTGGGAAGTTAATGTACTAACTTACCCCAACGGGGCCCACATGAATTTTGGTGTTTCTTCTCCTAGGGTTATATTTTTGGATGTATAGGGTTTTGGCATTCATGTTTATCATAAAAAGGCCTTCAGAGCCTCATTGTAATCATCTTCTTGCGAATGAGTGTATTCGTCACATCTCTTCTCAGAGATAAAGTTCCCACCATTCTAGAGAGTCTTGTACTTTGTATTTTTACAGTCTCTATACATTTCTTTCATTAATAGAAATCATGTATTGCTTTATTTCTCTGTTACTGGAAATTTTTATGTGTATTTCATTATAATATCTCGGCTTTAATTTCGTTCCGAAACTAATCTGGATTTGACCTTGTATAACTCAATTCAAGCTACAAGGGCTATGCTTGCAAACCAAGACTCACAACATAAATCTAAATAGTAAAAGCCATGTTCCCTACTACAACCTAGGACCCATGGTTTAGTGCCTTTTCTCTAGTCAAATCATAATGCCAAGCCATCGAGCACACCAAAATTTCCTTTAGTTCAAAATCTTAACATGCATATATGTGGCTATTCTTGACTGGTTCACCATTCTAGAAGATTTCTTTTTCCTTTGAGCAGTCTTGGATAGTGTAGAGTTGACTCAAAGAAGATCAATTCCAACAATATTGTTGAGTTTACAAAGTGTGTTTCTATAAATGAACAAATTGTATTCTATTTTCTACCTCATTGTAGAGATGAGGCTTTGAATAAGTGATCTGACCATATTGTTTAAAAAACTAACTTCTGTATTGTGGATAGAAGAGTGATTGTAGATACTTTTATTTTGCTTCTTCATCTATATGACTACTCTAACTATTACTATTTTTCATTACTAAATCTTTTATTTATGCCATGGATGCAATTATATACATGCTTTTCAATAAGATGCACATTCTTGGTGACAATAAACTCTGAAAGTTCCATAGATAATGACATTGAAATGTTCATGGTATCCTTCAACATTTCCCATGCCATAAGTCAAGTGGGTCTACATCCTCCAACTTGGAATAATAAAGTGTTGTTTCTTTAATTGAAAGTGTTACACATCAAAATTACTCACTTCGTAAGTGTCACAAGTGTTGCCATCGTAAGTGCCGCAAGTGTCGCATTTTGCTCACAAGTGTCGAAAGTGTCAAAGAAAGCATATTGTCATGATGCCTATGTTGTGCCTATAACGACATCAAGAAGACACTTAACACACATCAAACACTTGATTTGGAAGAGGAGGAATTCTTAGCTGAAGTCATGAACCTTTTTCCATCTGAAAGAAGCCAAAAAAATAGGTTTTTGGAGGGGAGCACTCCCCTATACCTCTTCTAGGAGTGCTGGCACCCCCCCTCACATTGTTTGGGAGCGCTATAAAGCTCTTTGGTATTTCTGGAGGAGCGCTATTGACTTTAGGAGCGTTGGCGCCCCCCTAAAGCCTACTAGGGAGCGCTACAATGCTTTGATGCCCCTTTTGAGGGAGCGCTGCCTATTCTGGGCAGTAGTTAAGTTGTTGAGATGAATGGGGGAAGGATCCTTTCATTCTCGAAAGGCAGTTGGATTTGAATCCCTAGTCCAGCCATGATCTTAGGTAAGATCCTTAACTGAAGGAGGAAAATCCTCAACTTACCCCAAAGATATCTCAAGTTGTTGAGCCTCTCCAAGGCTATATAAGCAAGCTTTCTCATGGTGAAAAGGGGATGGAAATGGAGAATTACACTAGACTTATGATCTCATAAGTGGTGCTGGAACAGGGAAGAATTGGAAGCATGAAACCTATGATCTCATAGGAAACATACAGTGAACTGGAGGAAAGTGATCAGTAAAGTTGTTGTCGTCCGGATCGTGGATCCTTTGAGCAAGGGTTAGACAAAGGGGACTTGATGAAGCTGTTGCATTCGCATCTACGGTTGTAAGTTACTTGTGTCATTGTTCTCATTAATATGACACGCTTGGCCTGTTTCTTTCTAGTTTGTGTTTAATTGCACATGAACTTGTCTCTGATAGATAGATCTATTTCAAACTAATATCAATAGAGTAGGAAGTGGTTGTACTATTGTTTGTCTACAGAACTCATCGAAGAGCGAAATATTGGAGCTCAACTCGGAGCGTGCAGGGAGAAACGTCGATTAAAGGTACTTCTCTTCTCCTTCCTTCTCACACACTAGTCCACCTAGATCTAAAAGGAAGTCAGTGACCATGATAAGCACTTTCTGTCTTATAGTTAAGAGTCTAGCTCTTTGAGGAGATCTACCTATCCACAGGGAGATTTTCCTACAACAAAAAGGCCTTTAAAAGATTGTCAATTTGGTTACATGTAAACCCAAAGATTGTAATTATCTCAATGAAAAAAAGTGTTGAAAACAACCTCATGGTAAATATCAGGAGAGAAAATTCAAATTGAATTCTTCCTCTAGTATCTAAACAATGTGTGAACCCATATTTGTATATTCTTCATGGAAATCACCATTTATATATTATATTAAGCTGCAAATAGTATGAAAACCCTGAAAGTTTGTAGGCTCTAGGTAACTTTATTATGAGATGATCAATTTGGTAAGCTAAAGATCACCCATGGATACCCCTAGATATGATTTTCTCAAATTAGGTCGGTAAGAATCTATATCCACAACACCACAACTAATAGTGGACATTGATGCACTAGCACAATGTCCATTGTAGATCTCATTAATCATGATTCATACTGAATCTCCAAATAAAAGTAGGAAGCCACCTTCCTCATGTATCTTTCTATTTCTTTGTAGAAATGGGAGGCCACACTTCTAATCATAACTTCTCTTGCAGTGATTCCAATGCCTTCATGGTAAACAATGGCATTTACAAACTCTTTAAACACTAAATTACAAATGAGAAATAAGCTACAAGGATTTCTTAACCAACAAGAAGTTGAGTTAGTGATTCACTCTCCCAATTTGCACCTAAGTACTAGCCTAAATACTAGATAGGCATCTTTTTTCTCTTTTCTTATGCGTCTACTTAAGATTAAAGATATAGGGACATTTTTTTTTTAACTGAAACAAGTAATTTTATTTGAAATTGGGGTTGGTCGAGCCAAGGACGTATCAACCGTCATTACAAGGGAACAACTTCCCGCTTAATATGAATACATAATTTCCCATTATTACATATATATGAGATGAGGAAGAGCTAAAACTATGGGACAAGGGTCCACAAGGGGGTTTCATCATTTTTTCTGAGTACTCCTAAAGGCATTTGACAACCCATATTCTCTTTTGCATCTGCTTCCTTGTTCGATCCATAAAGGATGTGGAAAAAGTGTGGGGAGGAGAAGTCTTGCAGCACTTGACAAAGTCTTCATAAGGCCTTGTTGGTTACTAGATTAATGAATTTATCATTCGTGTTTAAAGTCTTAATCAGGATTTTAGAGTCTCCAAAGATTTGTATTTCTTTAATGCCATTTTCACTCGCTATCTGACAAGATTTTAGCAGCCCGAGAATTTTAGCCTGATTATTTGTTCTCTGACCAAGACACCAACTGAAGCTGTCTTTTCGAGTTCCATCTGAGGAGTAGATCACTCCACCTGATCCTGCATTCCTTGGGTTCCCCTTGGAGGCTCCATCGAAAAAGATTGAGGCTATGCCTTGCCTCCTCCACCAATCTTGAAAAACTACATCTTTGTCTCGCAAACACCAACTTGGAGTTTTTGAAGGGAAAACAATGGTTTGATTTCTGTCTCGGAAGGTGAAGGTTCCAGTCCATTTCTTTTCTTCGGGGAGAAGGGTAATTTCATTCGTGGCGAAGTGTTTTGCCACTGTTTCGAGAAGGAAGGATGTTTCTTTCGCAACCACCATGGAGGGGGAAGGCGACGTGTTGTTGAAGATATGATTGTTTATGGCCAACCATAGTTTCCAGCAAATGTATTTGGGGATGGCTTGCCAAATTATTCTCTAGATTAGACTGCTTTGTATCTATTGAGGGTAGCGTGCCTTCCATGAGGAAAATAAATCAACCACTGAGATATGTCTCAGAGTTGTGGCATTGAGGCCTTGAAGGGAGATCTTCCATACTTCTTGAATGAATGGACAATCTACAAATAAATTATCCATCATTTCAAATACTTGATAACACATGGGGCATCTATGAGGACCTATGAAGCCTCTTTTTGCCGGATTTTCACCTATTAATATTTTCCTGTGCATTAAAACCTAACAAAAGAAATTTACTTTAGGGAGGCCAAGGGGGTCCCATATCTGCTTCCAGAGGGTTGATGTCTCATTCATATCTTATGGGGGATGCAGAGAGTTATAACCTTGGGATACTAAGTAGAAACCAAATTTTCCCCAGCCCCATTTATCCCTTGAGAGGAGATGTACAGGTGCGCAGTCCGTCAACGCAGCAATAAAGAGGGATTTTTACGATTGCATTTGATGTGGGATGCCCGAGAGATCCCAACTTTACCATCTTCCTGAGTCATCCCATGTAGATATGTCTATGATTTTGTTGATGCCACATTGAGAGAGCCACCTGCGGATCTCCTTGAGATATTCTGATTCGATGAGGGGGGCGTTGCCCATAATGTTGTCTTGCCACAACATAGTTTTTTTTCCATTCCCTCGAATTCGAAATAGATGCTTCTGAAAGGGTTCCAGATCATGCCTACATAGATTCCAGATTGAGGTTCCTTTGGGGAGGTTCACTACCTGGAGTTTTCTCATAGAGGCACCATTGAGGTATTTTTTTTTAAGAGATTGCTTACTGGATGTTTGTGGTTTGCATAGAGATTCCAAATGATTTTACCTCCCAACATTAGGTTTGAAAGCTCGGGGTCTCTTACCTGTATGCCACCTTCAACATAGGGGTGTTTGAAAGTTTCCCAATTGACCAAGTGGTACTTCTTTTGGTTGCCTTTGCCTCCACGCCATAGGAAGTCTCTAATCATCTTTGTGATATGAATCGTGATCGCTTTCAGGGCCAAGAGAAAGGAAGCCTAGTAGATTGGCAGGGAGGACAGGACTGATTTTATGAGGGTGAGTTTCCCAGCATTTGAGAGCCATTGTCTGCCCCAAGCTGAGATTTTAGCTTTGAATTTGCTTATAATTTCTTCCCATAGAGAAGCTTTGTTGGAGCCCAGTGTTAAGGGTAATCCAAGATACTTTATTTTTTCCCAAGAAGCATAGCCCGGGAACCCCAGGTAAAGGGATATTCATTGAATTATTTGTTGTTCTCCGTTCCACACATACACTGCACTTTTCCTTTTACTGATGAGCTCTCTGGAGATGCTGCAGAAGCTTTGAAGTATTTCATTGAAGTTTTTTGCAATTTTTATGAAGGCTCCACTCAACATGAGGGAGTCATCTGAAAAGAGGGCATGATTTATTGGGTCAAGGCCCTTCATCAGCCTAATGCCTGGGACTAAACCAATCCTCTTTTTATTAGTCAACTTCCTTCTTAGAGTATCAACCATCAAGATGTACAGAAAGGGGGAAAGAGGGCAGCCTTGCCTTAATCCCCTCGAGGCCTGACAATAGTTTGTCGGTCTACCATTTACTAGAGGGGCTATCCAAGGATTTTTAGTGCATGCTTTTATCAAATTAACAAAGTCAGAGAAAAATCCAAAAGAGAGGAGAACTTGTTGGACACACCTACCACACTTAGAGGGGGGGTGAATGAGTGTGGGGCTCTTTTTCCCAAAACTTCCCTCTTGCACGAAAACTCATCAATTAGCATTCAACATTTATTCATTACCCATTGTTGTCATTTATAACCAGATAGATGTGAGCACACATCAGAAAAATATATCATCAATATATCATGAACAAGTAATCACCACAATGAACACAAAGAACACAAGATGTATGTACACTTTTCTTTTTATTACGGACTACAATCCTTGGGGTTTATCAGCAACAACTGAATAGAGTACAACTCTACAAGAGCACCAGCTCTATATG
>ML796795.1:572116-587462 GCA_009831015.1 Picea engelmannii | reverse complement strand
GATCCATCTTCATCATGTATCAATGACAACTCATTGATCCATCTTCATCTATGCATTCTCATCAAGGACAATACATATTATATTACATAAATCATTAGTCAATCAATCCTTTGACATCAATCAATCACTTGAAATCAATCAATCAAACCATTGGCATCAATGACAACATGATCCAATAGAACTTTGTAAAGGAAGGAGAGGTTTACCCTATCGAAAGCATTTGCCATGTCGAGATTTATCAGCATCCCTTGCTCTTGTTGTTGGTGACTGGAGTGCATGGATTCTTGGACTTGTATGACATTGTCGAGAATATGTATCCCTTTGAAAAATCCACCTTTCATGGGGGATATGAGGTTCTCTAGCAGGGGCTTGATTCTATTTTCCAAAATTTTTGACAAAATTTTATAAGAAGCGTTGCAAAGCGAGATATGCCTGAATCTTTCAAAGGAGCTCAAATTAACTTCTTTGGGGATTAATGCTAGGAAGGTGGAGTTAGTGATGCCTCCTACTTTATCTCTTTGGTGAAATTCCTTAATCATCCTCAATAGATCAGTCTTGATTATGTCCCAACATGATCTATAAAAATGGATTGTGAATCCATTTGGTCCTGGGGCTTTGTCAGGCTCCATGGACCAGATGACATTGTAGATTTCTTCTTCAGAAAATGGTTTCATGAGGATTGAATTGTCATTCCTGCTTACAAGAGAGGGAATGTGTGAGAGGAAATCTGATATAACCTCTTCGCAACCAGAGCCTTCTTCCTTGTAAAGTCTCTTGAAGTGATTTTCTATTGCAGCCTTGAGCCGATCAAACCCTTTGTGGGTCAATCCATCTGAGGTAGCAATTTCAGAAATGTGATTTCGGGAGAGGAGGGTTTGGAACTACCTATGAAATAATGAAGTGTTTCAGTCTCCAGCTTTTAGCCACAAGATTTGAGACTTAAGCCTCCAATACTCTTCATCATGGCGAAATACATGGAATTTTTTTCTTTGGGCAACTTGTTCTTTCTCTAGATCCGAGTTGAAGATGTCTTTGGTCTCCATTTCAACTTGCAAATCTGATAATTTTTGAACAGTCTCTTGTATGTGTCTAAGGGGGGTATCCATGGGCGTTTTAACCCAGGATTTCAGTGCATGTTTTTTTTCTTTTAATTTCTTCTCGCACACAAAGCTCGGAGACCCTGAAATAGGAGAGGACCAAGCTGAATGGAGAGTTTCAAGAAATCCCTCCTTTTCTATCCAAAGAGGGCTAAACTGGAAAGGGATTGGGACCATATCTTCTTCTTCTTCCAAATTCAAGAGTATAGGTTTGTGATTAGAAGTCAGTTTTGGAAGGATCTTGGAAGAGATTATCCTCCTTTCTTGTAGAAATGTGCTCTGAATTAGGAATCTGTCCAAGCGAGCTGTGATGTGATCAACCCCAACTCTATTGTTTGTCTAGGTGTAAATTCCTTTCGAAGTCTTGAAGTCAAGGAGGTCCCATTGATGGAATAAATCCTCAACAAAGGGGAGAATTTGGTCCCTGCTACTATTGCCTCCTCTCTTTTCTTTTGGTTCGAATACAAGGTTTAGATCTCCGACTAGAATGATGTTTGGAGGAGAGAAAATATCTAAAAAATCTGCTAGTGTTTGCCAACAATCTTTCTTCTCACAATACCTGACAAGAACATAAATATTGAAGAGTGAGAGAGAAATCTTACTTGGAATAATGTCAAAGTTCAGTGAATATCCAATGTTGAGTCTCAAAGGATATTTCTAAATGAATTTTTTCCTTCGCCCACAAGGTTGCAAGGCCACCTGAAGAGCCCCTTGCATTGATGGATTTCCCTACATTTTTCTTCCATTTTTGGTTGTTATTTTCTAGAAGGGTGTCCCCTTCAATTTTTGTCTATTGGAGCAAGAGAATCTCGGGAGGGTCGATTTTCAGAAGGTCTTTGACTACTTCAGCCTTCGAAGGATTCCCCAAGCCTCTGCAATTCCAAGAGACTATACACATTATTTACTGGAGTGGGGAGGACCTCCATTGGGGGGGCCTTGTTCTGGTATTCCTTCTGATGGAAATTTCAATGGTGGGTTGGTTTGCTTTCATTTTTTGCCTCTATGATTCTTCTTCTCTTACTTCTTTATGAGATTTTCTCCCTGCTCTTTTTAAGGGTCTCTCAAAATACTCATCCTCCAAATATTCAGAGATTTTCGGAGGTTTCTTTTTTATTATATCTGTGTAGGAAGGGGAGGAGGAGGCTCCAATTGGGGAGCCATAATGGATCTCAACATTGTTTTTTTCCTATTGTGGGAGGGAGGATTTGCTGTTCAAGTTCCTCGATCATTGGATCTGAGATTTCTGGGGGGTTAATGAGGATTTTGAAGGGGTTTTTGGAAGCCTCTGGGATTGGGGAGGCTGAGCTCCCTTTCCCAAGGGAATTCCCTGCGGTGGGGGCACCAGACCCCTTTGACATCCCTTTCCCTTTGGATATGCTATTGTTTTTTGACGGGGCTACTTTTTGAACATGAGTCCATTGATCTCCTTTCAATATTTCCACCTCCTCCTCGACTTTATTTTTGCAATGCCAGGCGAAGTGACCATAGCCATGGAAATACCTGCATTTAAATGGAAGTTGTTCATTGTCCAATTCTTGGATGTAATACCATTCTGCAACCTTTAGTTGAATGGCTTCCAGGAGTCCCACCAGATCAAATTCCACGCATATTCTTGCACAAGAATATTGTTCATTTCTGTCTGCTTTGTCGATGTATTTTCTTAGGGTGTTTCAAATGGATTCTAGAGACTTCGGATTCCAGTAATGTAGTGGTAAATGAGGAAGACACACCCAGACCGGAATAGCTGAAGGCACGTCTTGCATTGGATCGAAATATGGAGAAAATTTGTTCAGGTACAGACCTTGAGGGCCCATAAAATACGGTCCATTCCTGAAGATGAGATTTATGTCTTCTAGTTTGTCAAAAACAAAAATGAAGAATCCCTTGCCAACCAGATGGCTTATGATGCATTCCTTTACTAAGGGACTCTAGTTCCTTTGCACCCACACATATACGGATTTGGGAGAAGGTCATAAGCCCATGAACTTCCCAATGAGCCCCCGCTCAACCAAGTTCAGAGCAGATCTACAGGTTTCTTCTATTGGTAGGTGAATTGAAGGGATGATGTCTAGTTTTTTAACTAATTTCTGGTGTGAATCTGAGGCTTGTCGTTTTTTGCATGCAATGACCAGCTTCCTAAAATCGTCTAACTCAGGTGGGACAGGGGGTGGGGGAGCCTCGGGGCCCCATCCTGGGGCCATGGCGAGAGAGCAGAAGGAATGAGGGTGCACCAGTGAGTGCACACGTGACCTGAACCTACACTTCTCTAATTTCTATAACAGGGTGTTTTGGCTATATCTAACACATTCTTATGTTATAAGAGACATGGACATTGTTGCTACAAAAATATAGACTTGTTTAAATAGATATTCTTAAGTCCTAGTTGGTAATATTAAATTATAATGCATGAAATTTTTGGATAAATATTTTGTAGGAAGTTTTGAAACATCCAATGTTTCTAGTGGACACTCCACCCATCATCAGGGACAAAATAAACTTAATATGTGAGGAAAGAGTGATAAGGAAAATCATTTAAAGAAATGATTACGAGATGTCCATTGAGGAGAAAAGAGGAATACGAGGAGGATAATTAATACAATAATGAAATAGTCGTTACAACTAAAAACAATATAAAAAATAAGGTATTAAAATATGATATTAAAAATACAATGGTGAAAAGAGATATTAAAATAAGATATTAAAGAAATTAATAAAGGAGGAAATGTGGAAATTAATTGCATATTTTATAAAGGAGGCACTGATTAAAAGTTTGGAGAAAGGGGTTAGGAAATTGTTTTTAAGACTTGAGAGAATAATTAGATAAATAAGGAGAAGACATGTCCAAAGAGAGAGGAGGGAAGAAAATATCATCTAAAAATGTAAGGAAAGAGATAAATTAGTCACTTAAAATATAAACAAAAAAGGGGGCTACTGACTGAGGTGATGAATGGTGGGCTTCCAAGATTGGTTAAGGTTGTGGCCATCTTCATGATTAAAATTATCAGGATGTTTTTCAATTTCCAATGCTTCTTGAATGATTCAAGATGGGTAATAAGGGGTTGAGGTTAAAACTTTGGTTTGGTCAAAACAAATTAGGTGTTTGGATTTAAATGAGTGTTCGAAGATAACTGACTTGGTGATACAATTATGGGTAGTGCCAACTATATGCTCTTTAAGAGGAGGTTTAAAGGATCTACCGGTTTGACCTACGTACATGATTTTCCAAAGGAGCAAGGAATTTGGCAAACTCTTGGGCCAAGCATCGGGTCAGATTTTTCCTTGGTGATTCTAAAGAACTGTTTGAGGGTTTTACAAGGTTTGAATAGGGTATATAATCTTCTCCTTATTTATCTAATTATTCTAAGGTCTTTTATGTTGTTTACTCAGAAGTCTTTTTTTTTTCATACCCCTTTCTCCAAACGTTTAATCCATGCATCCTTTATAAAATATTCAATTAATTTCCACATTTCCTTCTTATCATTGAACACTTTTATTAATTTCTTTAGTATCTTATTTTAATATCTCTTTTCACCATTGTATTTTTAGTATCATATTTTAATACCTTATTTTTAATATTCTTTTTAGTCGTAACAACTATTTCATTATTTTATTAATTATCATTCTCGTATTTCTCTTTTCTCCTCAAAGGTCATCTTGCAATCGTTTCTTTAAATACTTTTCCTTAGCACTCATTTCTAACATATTAAGCTTCATTTGTCCCTAATGATGGGTGGAGTATCCACTCGAAACGTTGGATGTTTCAAAACTTCATACACAATATTTATCCAGAAAGTTTATGCATTATGACTATTACTAACTGTGAAAACCTGCACACTCAAATATTAAATTAGTATATATTATATTATATATATTACGGTATATGTTGAATTTTCATTGCCCTTTCACCTTCTCGATTATTATTATATACTTTTGATTTGGATTGTAAAAGGAACGGAATGGGAAATAGGCAAGTAATGTGACAAAATAGAGTAAATGCAATACAATCAAATAAAGAAAATAATATGGCAAGAAATAAACTTTTTCATTAAATGGAAGAATATTTAGAACTACATCATGAATGGAATGATCTCCTTTACAACGAGAGACCCATATATATAGTAATTACGAGGTCCTCGTAGGAGTCATGCCTTTTCATTATTTAATTATTATTTGTTCATGTCTTTTCATTATTTAAATGTTATGTGTTTATTTTTTCAAATACCATGGGATACAAAAAAATCTATGGGTGAATTTCCATGGGTTAAAAAACAAAACTACGCACATGAATTTTCTCCATTTATTATTATTCTTTTTCCCACCAAATACCATGGGTGTATATTCCCGATGGTAAAAATAAACAATTACCATGGTGATTTGGTGGAAGAGGTGGATAGCCATTGATTTCCACTTGGATCAGTCCTTCCCCCGTAAGAAGAAATGGTCCCCATTGCGTCAAGTTCACTTAGGATATGGGGAAAATTTTGTTGAATATGAATCTCGGTGAGCCACTTGCCTTGTTGAAGTAGCTCTCCTTCTTGTACTCGACCCATGGAAGGATGTAATGAACCTGTTGGTGGAGGTACTTGATCTGTTCAAAAGAACTAGCTAGACGATTTGCCTTGGTCAGAGTGTGGAAGGAATTTATCGGTGAAGATGAAGCAAGAAGAATTGTATCAATGGGGGCTAATGGTTGGAACCCCAAGAACACATGAAAAGAGTTGTGGCCAATAGATCTATGAAGGGCTCTGTTATAGCTTGGCTTAACTGGGTAGTGCAGAGGCATCCCCGCAGGTGAAGCAAGAATATCTTTGTGCTCTTCTACAATATTTTTGACCTTCTTTTGCTGGATAGAAAGGGCTTGGGATGAGGATGTAGTGGTCATAGTGTCCTTTTGTTCACCTTATGACTAGATTGTGAAGAGGATAAACTTTGCAGTATGAGAGATTACTTTGCGACACTATTTTCCCGAGATAGTAGTTGAAACTACCTCTATTACCTTGTAGAGATGACCCCCTCGGGTAACCATGACACTATGGGGCCAAGAATCATAAAAATAATGACACTTCCACATATATGGATGGCCTAAAAGAACATCATAGAATTCCAATGGGGAAACATCACACAATACCTCATCCTTGAAGGGCTTGATGTCCTAGGATAGGAAACACTATTGGATGATGTGGAGATCTAGTCCTTGGAGAAACCACCTAATGTTGTATGGCAATGGGTGTGGTGTTGTTGGAAAATCCAGCTACTTGACGACCTATGCTGAGATGAGGTTCTTTTTTCTTCCGGTATAAACAATGAAATGAAGTGGGGCCCCCTTCACCCACATCTGTGAATGGAAGAGGTGCTCCCCCTCCTCAGGCTCCTCTAGTTCTTCTAGTTGGATCGTTGTTGTCATGATTGTAGTAGTGGGTTCTGCATCAATGATCTATTTCATTTTATTGTTTTTTGAATCAGATTCTGAGTCGGGGATCAATTATTTTTCTTTGAGCTCGACCACCAATGAATGTTTTGAGCAACATTCATCAGTATTGTTCCAAGGAATTTTGTGGAAGTTGCACCACTTTTCAGTGTCCTTCTTCGTCTTCTCGTTACCCTTCTTTTCTTGCGGCTTCGATTGGTTGTCTTGAGATTGGATATTTTGTGAGTTAGGGCCACCTTTACCATACTTCATTTGTTGCATATTTGTAGACCTGAACTCTCGCTTGTTCTACTGCTTAAATTTCTACTCGATTTTGAAAACATATTGATAAGAATCTTCCAGCAACAAGATGTTTAGAAACTCCATTTATGTTTGGATGTAGCTATGTAGACCCCCATGGTATTTTAGAACCAAATTTCGCTCATAGTCTTTTCTACCTAGCTTGGTACACAAGGTATGGAAGGTATTTGTGAACTCCAACACTGTTTGGCCCCTCTCTTGATGTTGCGTGGTCCATCTCTTGTATTAGTCGTCATAGGTTCTAACAAGGTAATATTGTTCCTTAACGACATCCATAAAAAATTCCCAAGTGGGTTTAGCCTTAGACATTCCAGACTCCTCTGTGGAATTTTGCTCACAACAAGTTTCCCACCAATTTTTGACATGGGGGACAACCTTAAGGAGCACAAAGGTGATATTTTCTCTATCGAAAAAATTGTGGACAGAGAAATAACCTTCTAGCAAGTTCAACCCGTTTTCCAAAGCATCCACATCTATCCAACCTTCAAACACAAAAATATCAAAATTAACTTGTACCTTGAAAGGGGCGGTGCCTCCAAAGTGGCCATTTGGCGAAGATTTGTCTATTGTAATCGAAAGTTGTCGAAGGATTTATGAAAAAATTTCCATCATTTTGTCCCTTTGTTGTGTGAGGGATTCCTTGAGCAACAAATTGATAGAATCTCCTGCTCTGTCTTTCCTCTTTTCTTCTGCCATGGAAGGTTGCTTGGGTGGGCGAGAGCGGTTGTCCTCAAGAGAAAAAATCTCGACACCCAACTTTCTATACCCTGAACTCATCAGGGACATGCACTAAGAATAACAAGGAACATGCTACTTCGATACCACTGATCCATATTATAAAATGAACAAAATGGGAAATATGCAAGTAACTTGACAAAATAGAGTAAATGTGATAAAATCAAATAAGGAAAATAATATGGTAAGAAATAAACTTTTTCATTAAATGGAAGAATATTTAGAACTACATCATGAATGGAATGATCTCCTTTTTTCCATGAGAAAAAAAAACTTTTATATTCATAGGAGAATATACATGTTACAGTCTTTCATGTCAAGCCTCTGTTGGCTTTCTTTAGGGACTATACTGTCTATACATCTCACTATATCAAAATAGGCCTATAAAGGCTTTTTCAAAAATCTACTGCAATCTATTCAAATTGTCCAAAATAACATTTACAACCTTACAAAAAGTAAAACTTCTTCAGAGACAAAACTCCATAGCTTCGGTTTTTGTTCCTTAAAAAAACTCATAAAAACCGAAGGCTCCTTTTTGCAGCTGTAATGCTTCCTTTGAGAGTGCATCTGCTTTTGAATTGAGTTCCCTTAGAATGTGCTGAAAGGTGAGCCATCCAAAGTCTCTGAAAGTGATTTTGATATCTCTTAGCAAAGAGGCTAATTTGGGATTTTGAATATTATTAATGCCTCTTGCCCAATCTATCACCAACTTGGAGTCACCGAAAACCTGTAGCTTTGGCAAATTTTTTTCTTTTGCAGTTTCCAGGAGGGTCCATAGTGCTATAAGTTCCGCTCTATTGTTTGTTTCGCTCCTTGGTGCATATCTGATGTGAATATAATGGCCGTGACTAATGAAAAGAACCACCCCCACTCCATAGGTTGGGGGGTGTCCTTGATTGGCTCCATCAAAGAAGCCCTACAAGATGGTGTAATCGATGAGGGGTGGGATAATTATCCAAGTTTTTCTTACCCTTAGTTCTTCCTTGAACTCTTCATCTTGACTGAGTGATATTGTCGTAGTGACCTTAGGAAACACTAACTTGTCTTTAAAAACAACACTATTTCTGGCCCACTAGATGTTGGAGATCATGATGCCAGAGAGACCTGCATACAAAGAGACAAATATGTCTTGTATCCAAGATTTGAAATAGTCCTCTACAGAGCCCTGGTTCTAGTTGGCCTAGGATTTAAACTGTTCTTTTAAAATCTGCACAACCTTCTCTGCATAAGAGCAAGAGATAAAGAGATGAGTAATGGTGTCTTGATTTTCTTTGCAAAGAGGACATCTGTTAGGACCACACGATCCTTGTTTAAGACAATTATCCCAAGCTAACAGTTTTTTGTTTAGTGCAAGCCAAAGTGTTAATTTTCATCTAGGAGGAGGTTTGAGTTTCCAAAGGGGCTTCCACCACCATTTCGGGTGAAGCATAATGGTGTCTTCCAGCCATGCTTTGTATCCCAATTTGACCGAATAGGATCCATTTTGAGCATTTTTTGACCAACATAGGGAGTCTTCTGAGTCTCTGTCAAGGGAAATGAAATTTTCGCATAAGAGGGATATAAAGGAGTTCCATTCATCTCACAAAGCTTCAGGGAGATCTAGATAAATTATGCTCTTCCACCCCAATCTCCCTCGAATATGAGGAAAACTAGTGTTTAAATCACTCAGGAACCGAAGATTTTTATTTTTGAGAAAAAGGAGTAGGGGAGGAGAGAGTTTGTAGTTGTTTCCATCTCCCAACCATAGGTATTCCCTCGATATTACCTTTTCCCCTTTTCCAATACGCCAGAATGTCCAGTTACCAATGAGGGGGAAGGCTTCAACAAGTGCTTTCCAAACAATTGAGCCTTTGGAAGATTTGAAAGGATCTCAAAACCACTCCAAAATGGATAAGGTGGGAAAGTATTTGGAGTTCATGACTCTTACCCAAAGAGAGTTTCCTAGGGTTAATCTCCATAGGTTCCTTCCTAATAGGGCTCGGGAAAAAAGACGAATATTCTTTAAACCCCATCTTCCCAATTCTTTAGGTAGAGCGATTGAATTCCAACTCACCAGATGAGTGCCTCCACGAGAGTTCTATCCCGCCCACAAAAACGAAAAATTGTACGATGAATATGATCTAGAATTCCTTTAGAGATTGCAGCTATAGATTTCCAATAAACGAGAATACCTTCTAGGACTTATTTAATTAGCACTAGTCTTCTACCTCTTGAAAGGAGTCTATTGACCCAAATGGCTATTCGGGCCTCAACTTTTCTGAGTAGCTAGGTCTAGTCTTCTTTCCTATAATTGTCTAGTTTTAAGTTGAAGCCTAGGTATTTGAAACCTTTAGAAAGAGATTTTCTTTGGGAAGGAAAGGAGCTAGCGATGGAGGACTCTTCTGTTGTCGTGCAATGATTAAGAATTAGACATGATTTTTCGATGTTTACTTTCATTGCTGTTGCGCTACATAAGAGATTTAAAATAATTTTGAAGGAATTCAAGTTCCTCTGAGAACCAAAAAAGATGCAGAAGATGTCATCTACAAATATGGAATGATCTCCTTTATAATGAGAGGCCTGTATATATAGTAAATATGGGGTCCTCGTAGGAATTATGTATTTTCATTATTTAATTGTTATTGGTTCATGTCTTTTCATTATTAATTTAATTTTTGTGTGTTTTGTTTTTCAATTACCATGGGAAAATACCATGAACTACAAAAAAAAGCATGGATAAATACCATGGGTTAAAAAAAAAACTACATACATAACTTTTATCCATTTATTATTGTTCTTTTTCCCACCAAATTCCACGGGTGTATATTACCGATGGTAAAAAGAAACAATTACCATGGTAATTTGGTGGAAGATGGGGATGGCCACCGATTTTCACTTGAATCACCTTTCACAATTAGTACTACATATGAAATAGATTTCATGGGAGACATACATAAAGCAATCACTATGGGATAGTTGACCATATGAGATAGGGAAACTAGTGTTTGAATGATGTACGTGTATATGCATGTTTTGCGCAATTCAAGTGCCTTAAATAATTCTGTGAATTCTACCATAAAAAATAAATTTTTTTCTAAACATGGAATCCAAAAACCATTAAAGTTAATGTAAAGTTGAACATGGAATCCAAAAACCATTAAAGTTAATGTAAAGTTGAACATGGAATCCAAAAACCATTAATGACTTCACTGTAAAGTTGAAGATATGCATAACACAACTAATGATTTTGTCAATAAAATTACTAATACTTTTTAAATTGGCATGTGGTGATATTTCCATGTCTTTAATCTTCCCTTGGATGCTTAGAACATTTTTGGTCTATGTGTACATGTTTTCATTACGTGCTTTAAGGACAAGATTAGAACTTGTACTTAATTTTATCTACAATTTCGCTCTGAATGTATCTATCAATATGTCCATGATTTCACTTGAGGAGGGTTTTTAGGAAATATTGTACTACATGGTTGATGAAACCAAAATTTCACTACCAAATTATATATTGGTACATGTCCATACTTTTTTAAAGGGTTGATAGTTTGAGTGAAAGTATATCATTGGGAACAAGGGGTCAAGGACTGGATGAATTTGTCTAGCAAGGTCTCATGCTTAAAATTGTTTGCATCCACAACCTACTTCCTCATTCTTGTTCAAAACAAGTGGTGATTTGATCATTAAAATGTGAGAATTAATATAAAAACACAAAGTCAACAAAGCAACCATCCTTAGCTAACTTCTGTGAGATATGGCATCATCATAGTTTGCAATTGTCACTACAATAGTAGAGTCTCTTTTGGATGCATGTGTAGACTAAAAACTATAAATAAAAACCTTTTCAAACCTTTGGTAACGTGGCTTTGTACATCAACTCCTACTTTGTGTTTTGTTTGTGTATCTTTTGTCCTACATGGTATCACAACTAGTTTGGGTTTGAATCCCTAATGGGAGTGTTAATATTTTTGGTGTAACTACATAACATATTATTGTATATTTGTTTTAGTCAAACCTTTAAAATGTTATTATAATTATATTGTACAAGTCGGCTCAACATAAATTATTATATTATTGGTATTTTACTTATAATTGTAAAAAGCCCCATTGTGGCTAGTCAGCCTTGTTTTATGGGTTAGTTAGGTCAAGAGTCATGTCTCTTCAAGAGACAATGTTGTGTATAAATAGATGATATGTTCCTCTCATTTGGACACACACTCACACACTTCTCTTGTGCATCTTGGAGCGCATAAGAAGGTCTAGCGCACAAGTCTTAGAGACTAGTTCTTTTGGTGTTTTGGTCTTGGTCTTTCTTGGAGAGCTATAGCGCTTCATTGTACTAGTTGAAGGAATCTATATTGAGGATTTTGGCTGTTGGGTTTTCTCCCCCATGGGGGTTTTCCGGGATTATATTTGTGTTCTATTGTATCTATGATTGTCTATCTTTCAGTGATCCTGCTACAGTTTCTATTGGATTAAGTAAATGTAATTGTGTAACTAGAAAATTTAAAATTCTAACATGGTATCAGAGAATGCCTGAATAGAAGCCAGTTGCAGATCTAGAATCCTAAAAGGGAGTCATTTTCAATCTAGAGACGGTTTCTAGACAAACCAAGACCATCAAAAGGTTCTCCTAGCTTAGTGCACTTTTCCAGTGGATCAGTTTTCCAATTTGCAATTGTTGTAGTTAGGGTTTCACCCAAACCCTAAGGTTGACATTTTTCTAGTTTTTGGGAGGATTTTTACAAAGAAAGACCACCAAGAATATCGCCTTAGCAGAGTGCACCTATTGGTAAGTTCAATCTTTCAATTTTGGTCATATTTTTGTGTGGTCCCAATCAGGATGACTACTAGAACAAAGATCGATGAGAAGCTATATGGAGCTCATAACTTCAGGGCCTGGAAGTACATCGTAACCCTCCTTCTTGAATAACATGAATTGGATAAGTTCATTATATAAGAGTTTCAAGAACCTCAAGGAGATGAATCTAAGGAAAAATATAAGAAGGACATGGTGAGAGAAAAAAGGATTATTGCGGACTCCATTAAGGACCACCTTATCCATCATGTATCATCATTATCTTCTCCAAATAAAATGATGGACACATTAACTCATCTGTTTGAGGGAAGCAACATAAATCGAAGAATGACTCTAATATCTCAGTTGAAGAATGTGAAAATGTAGAAATCAAAAATCATTCACTCATACTTCTCAAGAGTGAATCAAAACAAGGAGTAGATATAAGCCATTGGTGACTCAGTAGAAGGAGAAGACATGGTGATGACTACCTTGAATGTCCTCTCAAGGTCATGGGATGCATTCATCCAAGGAATTTGTTCAAGAAAGAAGCTTCCCAAGTTCATTAGGCTTTGGGAAGATTGTAACCGAGAAGAAGCTAGGACAACTGCAAGAGAAGAAAAGATGGTAGATGAAGATCAATCCCTAGCCTCCCACACCAGGAAATGAAAGAACAAGAAGGAGCATTATTTACCTAAGAATTTTAAGATGGGTCAAAGAGACAACTCAAAGATTAGATGTTAGTGTTGTCAGGAATTGGGACACTTTGTTAGGGATTTCCCCCTCTTTATGAAAATTAATAATAAGAAAGGAAGTAAGAGGCATCAAGCTCACACAACTAAATATGATGAGCCTCCCAAGAAGGTTGCAAAGCAAGATGAATCAATTGATAAAGATTATGTTCTTCTGTTAGCCTTCATAGGTACTGTTACTCATGGAAGTGACACTTGGTTGATAGATAGTGGTGCTTCCAAGCACATGACAGGCTATGAAGACTCTTTATCTAAACTTATTCATAAAGATTCACCTCACAAGGTGAAATTGGGTGATGACTATCAGTATCTAATCAAAGGTGTTGGAGAAGCTTCCTACAAGTTAAACTCAAGCAAGCTAATGAAGATGAAGGAAGTTCTCTATGTTCCAGGTTTAAAGAATAATATTCTCTAAATTTCAGCATTGGACAAGAAAGGATTTATAGTATCATTTATTGATGGTCAAGTTATTATGTGGCATATAGGGAAGACCCTTGATGATGTAGTAGTGATTGGAGTTGAAGAAGGAGGACTCTACAAATTAAAAAGACATTCAGATTCCACAATGGTTCATGATATTTTGAATCCTAGTGAACTATGACATAGGATATTTGGTCACCGACACTACAAATCTCTTTCAATTGTGAGCAAAATGGTGACAGGTCTTCCAGAAATCCAAGCAGAACCAGATGGTGTGTGCAAAGGATGTGCACAAGGAAAGAACATGAAGAACTCCTTTCCCAATAGCGATAGTAGATCCAAAGGAGTTTTGGAAATCATGCATTCAGACGTATGTGGACCGATGTCAACATCTTCACTAAGTGGGTATGTATATTATGTATATTTCATTGACGATTACTCATGTAAAACTTGGATTTATTTGTTAAAATCAAAGAATGAAGTTTTTGGAAAATTCAAAGAGTTTAAGGCTATGGTAGAAAACTTGACAGAGTAAAATATAAAGACCTTGCAATCAGAAAATGGAGGTGAATTCACCTCATAAGAATTCAAGGAGTATTGCAAGGAAGTTCAGATTAAGATGGAGCTTTCTATTCCCTATAACCCTCAGCATAATGGAATAACTGAAAGGAAGAACCATATAATCATGGAAGCAATAAAGGCCATGATCCATGATCAAGATCTTCCTATGCATCCGTGGGCATAAGAAATGAAGACGATAGTGTACGTAGGAAATGTAACACCCTGTTTCCCCCAGCTTGTAATTAATCATAAAATAGGATTTGCTGGAATATTGGTTGTTGTCATTGATGTCAACCAGGCTAGTCATTGGTTTTGGACCACAAGATTGATGAAGGTATTTGGACATGAAGGACAATACACATGCAGATACAACACCCATGGATGGATAATATACATCATGTTGCTTCCAGTGGTATGTGGCATGTCACGTGGACCCTCATGGTTGAGGAGAAATGAATTTTTGAAGATGACAAAGTGAATTGAAGAAGGAAGTACATGTAGGCCCTGAAGATAATTAAAGAAAAGAATTACAAAATAAGAAAGTGTCAGGTCGGCCCTAATGTTAAAAGGAAGTGACATAAATGGTATAAATAAATACCATTATACATTCATTTGAAACACAATTCGAATTTCAGAGAAAATCAGAAGTAAAGAAGGACGGATTTCAAGGGAGGATGAAGTCTTTTGGTGATGTGTTCTAAGAGTTTTTGACCAGTCTTGAAGCGAGTCAATAAACAGGTGTTCCAGGTAAAACAATCATAACTTCTTCATAGAGAATCCAAATGAAGTGGGACCACTTCCATTGGAAAGAGTACAGACTTTAGTTTCATTTGTGCGAGTTTCAGAATCTAATGTTAAATATCGAGCGTGGGGCATTCTATACAAGTTTTCTCTCTTGAATAAACCAAAATTGAACAAGGTCTACCATTCTCTCTATAATTTATTTTTGGGGAGGATTCAATGAGTGAAACTTGGAGAATTTTCAGAGACTACATTGAGTAATATTATCTACAGGATCATATATTCCAAGAATTGAAGAATTGTAGAAATTGAAGAAGTCTCAGGAAGCATTATCAGGTTTTATGTCATGGTTGGTTGATGGTCATGATTTAATGTAAAGTTTGATTATCTCTCATATATTCTTGGGTGGAAGGAAGGGGAAATGATGGAGAGTTCAAATCTCTCTTGATATTGGAGGATTGTATCTTCCTCTTGGAGGTTTATCCCTCCCTTTACATTTGGAAGCTGTAGCTACCTTTGGAAGTCA
>ML796795.1:525374-570206 GCA_009831015.1 Picea engelmannii | reverse complement strand
TGCAACTGCAACAAGAAGACCGAACAACATATACATCCTAGACATGAAGAAGAGAGAGAAGATAGAAGCCACACAAAAGGATTCCAAGGAAGAAAAAGTCCCAAAGACCAAAAATAAGGATGAAGTATTATTGAGTGCCACATATTTAGGGGGAGCAACCCCAAAGAAGAAGGTTACCTTTTGCCATTAAACTCAGGGGGAGAAGCCATACCCTTTTCCATTGATGTCAAAGGGGGGAGAGAAGTTGGGATCATGATGACAGTGGGAGCATGAGTGTTGCCACCAATGACAAAGGGGGAGATTGTTGGAATATTGGTTGTTGTCATTGACATCAACCCTAGTCATTGGTTTTGGACCGCAAGATTGATGAAAGTATTTGAATATGAAGGACAATGCACATGCAGATACAACACCCATGGATGGATAGTATACATCATGTTGTTTCTAGTGGTATGTGGAACATCACGTGGATACTCATGGTTGAGGAGAAATGAATTTTTGAAGATGACAAAGTGAATTGAAGAAGGAAGTACATGTAGGCCCTGAAGATAATTAAAGAAAAGAATTACAAAATAAGAAAGTGTCAGGTCGACCCTAATGTTAAAAGGAAGTGAAATAAATGGTATAAATAAATATCATCATACATTCATTTGAAACAAAAGTCGAATTTCAAAGAAAATCAGAAGTAAAGAAGGCCAGATTTCAAGGGAGGATGGAGTCTTTTGGTGATGTGTTCTAAGGGTTTTTGACCAGTCCTGAAGCTAGTCAATAAACAGGTGTTCCGGGTAAAACAATCATAAATTCTTCATAGAGAATCCAAATTAAGTGGTACCACTTCCATTAGAAAGAGTACGGACTGTTGTTTCTTGTGTGCGAGTTTCAGAATCTGATGTTAAATATTGAGCACAGAGCATTCCGTACAAGTTCTCTCTCCTGAATAAACTAGAATTGAACAAGGTCTACCATTCTCTCTATAACTTCTTTTTGGGGAGGATTCAAGGAGTGAAACTTGGAGAAGTTTCAGAGAATACATTGAGTAATATTATCTACAGGATCAGATTATTCCAAGAATTGAAGAATTGCAGAAATTGAAGAAGTCTCGGGAAGCATTATCAGGTTTTATGTGATGGTTGGCTGATGGTCATGATTTAATGTAAAGTTTTATTATCTCTCATATATTATTGGGTGGAAGGAAGGGGAAAGGATGGAGAGTTAAACTCTCTCTTGATATTGGAGGATTGTATCTTCCTCTTGGAGGTTTACACCTCCATTTACATTTGGAAGTTGTAGCTACCTTTGGAATTCATTACTTCCCTTGAACAATAACTATTGATTATTTCTCATATATTGTGCATGGTGTATTGTGGTGTATTGGTACTATTGTTCATTGCTCATTGGATACAATTGAATGGTTTAGTATAAGATGAAAAGGTTTGTAAATTGTACTTGATACCGATTCACCCCCCTCTCAGTATCAACAGGATTACCATGCTGAGGCATGTGGACGATGTAAATATATTATTATTTGAGTTGCCAATAACTGACTGTGGGGTTCAAGCCTTGAAAGTACTGGCCATGATATCACTAGAGGAAAGACTGAGAAAATTATAAGAGAGGATTCATTATGTCAAATAACCCCAAATTTCCATTGATGAGGATAATAAATCTCCTTTGGATCCCAAGGAAAGAAATCAGTTAATGAAAAAGGACTGGTGGTTGAATTATCAACCACCCCCATGAATGGGAGCATGGTCTAGCTGCAGAATGTCAGCCTGAAGTACCACCAAGATATGCAGACCTGAGCTTCCTTCTGACAGAAGGAACGTGATGGGTCGGGAACCTTCCAAAAGAAGGAAGGTAAGAGAGATACACACGAACAACCAGAGAGAAAAAATATCTTATAAGGGAGTGTCACGGAGCTCTCCAGCGAGAGGAAAAATAAAAGGTTGTGAGTTTGATGCTAGGCGAGCATCTGATAAACCTCACCGAGGCCATAATAGAGAGAGAGAGAGAGAAATCCCTAAAATTTCGCAGAGAACAGAACCTAAGTAGAAGCTGGAACAAAGAAAGGATCCTTGAGAACTGTGAGAGTTCCCTGGTGATATCATGGCTTGGCACGAGGGTGGCCAGAGTGATAAGAATGGATGGATTTGAGCCTATGGTAGGGTGGAAGGACGAACACCCACAGTCAGTTAGTTGGCTACCACCTGTAATAGATAAGTAATCTCATACCTTGTGTATTTAAGTAGTACCATGAGCTAAAGTTGGATATACTATGAATGTTGCAGGGATGGTTGTGTTTGCTTAATGATTTATACTGTATTTCCTTCTTTGTATCTGCCTGAATGTGAATTTAGGCAAGTAGGAAATCCTATGGATAGGACATGTTTCTACTCGTAAATGCTTGCATCCTGTGGTGGCTTAAGCTAGAGTCACGAACTGTGAGTTCGTCGACCTTGGGCGTAGTTCTTGTATGCATGTCAACCCTCATAGTCATTTTGAGTCCCTTGGAGGACATAGTTTATTAAGCTCATGAGAGGTAGTGCAGATACGCACAGGATCTCTACGAAGCTAGAAGAGACCGAGAGCCACTCAAGTCCTAGACTTGATGAAGGAGCGCAAGAGGTGTGCAAAAGACGCTTCTAAGTGATTAAGTCCAAGAGAAAGAGCGCAACACTCTTAAGTCCTTCATAACTAACGAATCTTAGGAAGGATAGTGATTTTTAAATATCGAAAAGGAACACCCTTTTTTCCTTTGGTAGATGAATGGATGAAATCCGTTCGGGAGGTTCCAAGGTCTGTCACGACTGTTAGATTTGAAGAAGGAGCGCAGGTGTTAACGCCTCGACTCCTTCAGTCTTTTCAAGTTCGGAGAACTGAGTGAATCTGTCATAAGGGAGGTAAAACCTTCAATGTCTGAATTCACAGAAAGATCTGGACCGTGGGTCTCTAGATCCTTCGGGGTCCTTCTCGACCGTTCGAACCACGAGATTGAAGATTCGCACTTCGGGAGAATTGTGAGTTGGAGTGGCCAAAACCTCCAATGTCCGACATCGCAAATTGATATGGGACGTAGATCTAAGCATCTATAGGGACCCTCCTTGAATGTCAGATTTGGGTGCTCTGAAATATCGACATTTTGGAAGTTGGGAATGTGAAGGAAGTTGTGACTTGGAAGTCATAAGTTGCGAGATCCCGACATCATCGTAACCACCCATCGGAAGGGACGCATGGAGAGAGATCAGTGTTTCGCTGACTCGCAGGAGGGAAAAGTCAAAAGGGGAGAATAGAGAGAACTCATGAGGCTTGAGTTCATGATTTGACAGTGGCCATCAGATCCAGAGGAGCGCGAGCTGTTGATTTGGTGCTCTGAAATATTAGTATTTTGGGAGTCGGGAGAACGGAGGTGAATCATATCAGGAGTTTTCGATACTCAAATTTTTGACGTGATCCGGACCATAGATATAAGGATCTATCAGGACCCTCTTTGACCGTCGGATTAGCGAGATCGGGGATTCACACATCGGGAGATTTACACGTTGGAGCGACTAAAACTTCCGAAACTTGAAGTCATGAAATAACGTGGATCATTGATCTAAGGATCTATTGGGATCCACCTTGACTGTTGGATATGTTAGTTCGAGAGTTTGCGCATCGGGAAGATTACGGGTTAGTGCAACCAAAACCCCAGAAACTCGAAGTCATGAAGCACCATGGACCGTAGATCTAAGGACCCTTCGGGACTCGTCTCGACCTTTCGATCAAGGAAATGTGGGTATCATATCGAGAGAACACAGGGATGCACGTGTCGAATGATAGTGTTGCTAGGTGTGGTGCAACAGTGGAACCCACGGAGGAGATTGTGAATCATCCATCGTGACAAGACACGTGGAGGGAGATCAACACTTTGCTGACTCACAATTGGAGAGAGTCAAAGGTAGAGTTGTTTGAACTCACAGAGTCCACACTCATGAGTTAATCTGAGCCGTTAGATCATGGAGAATTATGAGTTGTCGATCTGACACTGGGAGTTCGGGGATTGGGAAAACAAAGGTGAACTCCTTTCCAATTCCTCGATACACGAAGTCTCGAAGTGCCTTTTGGATAGGTGTATGGTCACAGACCATGGTCACATGAGAGAAAGGGGCTTAGTTAGGATACTAGCGCCCTTTATGTAGTTTTCTTAGGAAGGGAAAATGTGCCTCAAGGAAAAGTGCGCGCAGGTTGTCTCAAAGCCTGCGCCAGGGGATTAAAAGGACCTGCAAATTTA
This sequence comes from Picea engelmannii, assembly GCA_009831015.1. Classification (NCBI taxonomy): domain Eukaryota; kingdom Viridiplantae; phylum Streptophyta; class Pinopsida; order Pinales; family Pinaceae; genus Picea; species Picea engelmannii. Next base: position 565,936 of record ML796795.1, on the reverse strand, counting down.
TTTCGCGAAGGTTCCAGCAGGGACCCGAAGAACTGCTTTAGCTTAGGAATAGGAGACGATCCATTGACCGGGAGGTCAACAGGCCCCGCTGAGTTGGGAGCTTGCGGGCTTCATGAGGAAAAATAATTTTTTTTATTATGCCCCATTGTGGGTGTGTGCCAAAATGGTATCAGAGCATGGTTACAACACTTGGCCTGCTTGGGCTCATGTACAAGTCGCGTAAGGAGATATTGTTATCTACGTTTACTCCTTGAGGAGAAGGACTATAGATTGAACCTGTGACTTTGGGAATTCTTGTTGAATTTTAGCAAAAGAATTTCTTTAGCCCTTGTCAAAGTGATAACTACTCTTACCAGAGTAGGGATATGCTAATTAACATTTATACTAAGACTTGAATGTGGATAGTCGAAGGTGGCAGGGTTCTGTCAAGGGAAGCTGAATCCCGAAGGACGGATGACCTGGTGATCATAACACTGCTTCTAAGCATGGGAAGTTGGAACTTCAGGCACTGATGATGGTGGATTGTATAATGGTTAATACCTTTGTGGGCTTAAAAGAGTCGGATAGGATCCAGTAAGATCCTTGGTAGTTATAGTTACTGCTTTATATTAAAATCAGAGTATATAACTCCTCATGAACATAGAAAAGTGAGATGGGTAAGACCCTATGGACATTGAGGCAAGGATGTTTTGTTGCTAAGACGTTGTCACATAAAGAGGAAAGTGACCCTGGTTGGTTATAGCCATGAGAGAAGGCAACATCAACACGAGATATGACTCTAAGATTATTCCTGTAGGTGACTGAAATATCAAACTAAAGGACACTGATGATGAAATTAAACTATCAAGTGAATGTATTAGGTAAAAAGGTGCAGGATATGCACCTACATATACGTGAATGTATGTACGTGATCATAAGGATGATTGGAATATCCTTGGGAAAAGAATATAGAAGCCTGGTATGTCCATGTGTGTGAATGACATGGAAAAGGTATAAGCAATAAGCTACCATGATGAATACTTAGCGGTGTTTAATTATGTTGGAGTGCATGGGTTTAATGAATTATGGAGATTCCTAATATGAAGCCTGATATTAATACCAATTAGGTATGAATGATATTAAGCGTGCAAGTGATGCACGTGTATGATGAAGGAGTATAGTTGAAGGCAGTGGCACCATATGGTTGCCCTGATGAGTGAAATATGAAGCAATAATTTCTCTTATCCATATTAAACGAATACTATGGATGCATGGCTGACTCCATTTTGAATAGTCATGAAAGTTTTGTTCCAAGTAATAGCTTGAGGGGAATGTATTCCATTTCCTTAGGGAATACCAATATAATTATATAGAAGGGTAAATGAGAAAAGATGCCCTGTTGTCATAATAAGAGGCAAGTGATTATTCCTTTGAGAGTCACATGAGAAGGATTGTGAATGATCCTGATTTGATTGATCTTAAAAGTAAAGATGCATGTGGGCTATGAGGTAGACCTATGACAACTACATGCAGGCTTAGGAATATGAATATGATTAAGTACATCATGGAAGTAAGTTAACAAAAACTAGAATATGTATGAATACATAATTGGGTACATGACAAGGATGCATGTTTATATTCCTTAAGGAATGTTGGTAAACGACTAAAGCTAACTCACGGCTGAGTCCATCACAGATAGTGATGGACGTGCAATAAGGAAGTTGCATGCTGAATTAGTTCCCTGTGAAGAAGCTGTGTAAGGACTCTGTCAAAAGAACAGAGTCACCACCCTAATGACTGTTGAAGGTTAGGCAATGGGCTGCAAAGACTGCCTATATAAGAATCCTGGATTACCCTCTTAAAAAAAAAAAAAAAAAAAATAAAATAAAATGTGTAGGTGGAAGACTAACATCTGAATGTTAACCACTCTAAGAACCAGATAATAATGTGAAGGATGCATAGGTTCATGACCCACTATGAACAAAAATCTTGCTACTAAGCATGTTGTTGTATCCAAAAGAGTTAGAGTGAGGCCTAACCAAGGTTGCTCAAGGGAAAGAGCAGGAAGATCCAACAGGTAGTAAGATGCAAAAGCATAGAAAAGATAGTGATACCGTAGAAATAACTCAACTGGGTTGAAAAGTCCCAGGCAATGTAGAAATAATTTGAAGAAGGGGAGAGCCCTCAATTCTTTTCCTGCTGTGTATTATGTTTCCTCTGAAATGAGAAAGTCGATTTACTAATGAAAGTAAATGTTTTGACATCATAGTCATGATGATTGTATTACTGCATAAACAGTTGAGAACTGTCTGTATTGCATTCGGATACCCAAGTAGGGTTTGATTTAGAAAGGAGAACCCGAGTGATGGAGGTGTGAAACTCTGACAGTGAAGACTAACTATATGATGCAATAACATTTGAACCAAATGATCTCTATTGACTAAAAAGGTCAAAAACCTTGACTAAGAAATCGTAGAAATCCCTTCGATCAACTACAGATCGATATCGTGAAGATCACGAAAGAAAACCCTGATCGAATCAGGTTAATTGAGAACCTGACAGAGGAGATGAATGCGAGTCGTTCATCATAAGGAAATCAATCTCAGTCACCAGATCAATTTCAACATCCACTGGAGTTAACGGATCAAACGCCAATTGTTCGATAAGATCGACGACCCGCATCTATTGCAGAGATCATAAGGAGAACTAAACTGCGAACTAGTTGAGGTTCCACAATCACTTGCAGCCGTTGTATTTGGGGGAAGACGGATCATCACCATCGAATTGCAGACAAGAGGTTTAGCCAGGATCATATCACCCAGACACGGGAGCTGAAAGGGTAACACTTGAAAAGAATAGAACTAAGGTCATAACTCTCGATCGTGTGAAGAGAAAAAGGAGTTCCTCCGGGCCAGTCAAGGAAGGTAGAGTTTAGCACTCTACGTTAGATTGTGGTCGTGGGGACTAGTTCTATGGGAATCAAGGTTCTCATAGTTAGCACGTTGGATGGAATGCCTTGAGGGAATTTACGTTCGCATAAGAGGGAAGACAATGGAATTTTCAGCAAGGAAGGAGGACCTCCCAATGTTTTACTTACATTATGTAAGCGTTGAAGGGAAACGTATTTGGTCTCCATAAGTTTTGGCACCCTGGTTATTAATGAAGGAAGAATTCTTAAAGGCATTCATGTGAAACTTTTGAGTTTCATGTGTACTGATTTGGGATCATGATCAACCTATAGCAAGAAGCATGGTCCTACTGTAAGAGTGAATGAAAATGAATAAGCCATGTGGTGAAGAGGTTGGTTAAATTCCAACACACCATGGCCAAGAAACTGTCATAAAATGTGACAAACTTGAAATCAATGCAAGAAGTGTATTGGGTATGAATGTGGCCGTGAATACTGGCACATTCACTAAAGTCAGTCGATATCTGAAATACATTATGAAAATTTGGTAGGCTAAAATGATGCGTAGGTAAGGGATGATGTATCATTTTGCTTTGTATCCTTGAATAGATGAAAATGACTTGGATTGTTAGCATGCTTGATTTTGAAAGGGTAATGTGCATGAGAACTAACAATTTGTTTGGCTGAGGAATGTTGAAATTGCAGGAGGAAATGGGTCTTGGATATGGCAGTATTGTAAACCCATAAGGAAGACCAATTTCCTACTGAGCCAAACTGCAATGAATGGTATTTCCTTTTTGAGAAAGTGAATTTGATTGTTAGTATGCACAATTCTGAAATGGTTTGTGATGACATTATAAGGGTGCAATAAAATGTATGTGCATGGAAACTAACAATTTGTTGGGCTGATTGAAGTTGAAAGTGCAGGAAGCAAAGGAGTCTTGAATATGGCAGCGTTGTAAGCCATAAGGAAGACCAATTGCCTGCTGAGCCAATCCGCTATGGGAAGGAAAGTCCCATAATTATGAATCTGTTTCATATGTGGAACAAATATGAAAAAAAAATATGGAATTTGGAAATCTGTGGGTGACAGATTTACAAGAAAATTTTTGAATTTAACATTTATGATGATCTCTCATAAATTTCTGTATGCCTGTGATGCGGGTGAGAAGAAAGATTTTTCTAGAAAGGACAGATGATGAACAATGACTACTACTGAGCCATGAAAACCCCGTGATAATCCATGATCAGCTGAAATATATTGTGTTGAGGTAACACAAGCCGGAGGGACGCCTCGGTACAACAAGTCTGAGGGATGCCTCGACTGTAAGACTCGATAGAGTCTTTGAAATTCTTTCTGTGTGAGAAAACCTTGGCAAGGCAAGATGGATCACCCAAGGGACTTTATAGTAGTGAAGGGGATGCCTGAGCCTGGGCTTGGAGGGCGAGTGACCGCAGGGAAGAGGAGACCTTAATAGTTCTTGTAAACTATTGGGATCATGCACACAGTGGGTAGTTCTTCCTGTGCGAGAAAACCTTGGCAAGGCAAGATGGATCACCTGAGGGACTGTATAGCAGAGAAGGGGATGTTTGAGCTCGGGCCTGGAGGGTGAGTGACCACAAGGAAGATGAAACCTTGATAGTTATTGTAAACTATTGAATTGTGATCATGCACCTAATGGGTATGTCAAGGAAAAACAACGAGCCTGGATAACAAAACAACCATGTGGATACAAATCCACCAATTGCACAGACAATTATTGTTCTTATGAAAATTTTCCTAGAAATTTTTAATGCAATGTTTTCGCATGAGACTATGATTAATGTGCTTGTTGTTGAAGAATTATTGAAAGCAGGTGACCAAGATTAAGGGTCTGAAATAGGACTTGACCGAGAGAGAAAGATCAAGATTTCTGAAACAGCTGAATGAGAAAGGCATGACAGGTGTTTTTGAGAAAGAACACCGAGGACGATGTTCCTTTAAGGGGGAGGGAATTGTAACACCCTGTTTCCCCCAGCTTGTAATTAATCATAAAATAGGATTACCATGCTAAGGCATGTGGACGATGTAAATATATTATTGTTTGAGTTGTTAATAACTGACTGTGGGGGTGAAACCTTGAAAGTATTGGCCATGATATCACTAGAGGAAAGACTGAGAAAATTATAAGAGAGGATTCATTATGTCAAATAACCCCAAATTTCCCTTGATGAGGATAATAAATCTCCTTCAGATCCCAAAGAGATAAATCAATTAATGAAAAAGGACTGGTGGTTGAATTATCAACCACCCCCATGAATGGGAGCATGGTCTAGCTACAAAATGTCAGCCCGAAGTACCACAGAGATCTGCAGACCCGAGATTCCTTCTGACAGAAGGAACATGATGGGTCAGGAACCTTCCAAAATAAGGAAGGTAAGAGAGATACACATGGACAACCAGAGAGAAAAAAAACTTGTAAGGGAGTGGCACGGAGCTCTCCCGCGAGAAGAAAAACAAAAGGCTACGAGTTTGATGCTGGGCAAGGATCTGATAAACCTCATCGAGGCCATAACAGAGAGAGAGAAATCCCTGAAAGTTTGCAGAGAATGGAACTCGAGTAGAAGTTGGAACAAAGAAAGGATCCTTGAGAACTGCGAGAGTTCCCTGGTGATATCCTGGCTTGGCACGGGGGTGGCTAGAGTGCTAAGAATGAATGCCTCTGAGCCTATGGTAGGGTGGAAGGACGAACACCCATAGTCAGTTAGTTGGATACCACCTGTAATAGATAAGTAATCACATATCTTGTGTATTTAAGTAGTACCGTGAGCTAAAGTTGGATATACTATGAATTTTGTAGGGATGGTTGTGTTTGCTTAATGATTTATACTGTATTTCCTTCTTTGTATCTGTCTGAATGTGAATTTAGGAAAGTAGGAAATCCTATGGACAGGACATGTTTATACTCGTAAATGGTTACGTCCTGTGGTGGCTTAAGCTAGAGTCACGAACTATGAGTTCATTGACCTTGGGCGTAGTTCTTGTACACATGTCAACCCTCATAGTCGTTCTGAGTCCCTTGGAGGACAAAGTTTATTAAGCTCAGGAGAGGTAGTGCAGATACGCATAGGCTCTCTACAAAGCTAGCAGAGACCGAGAACCACTCAAGTCCTAGACTTGATGAAGGAACGAAAGAGGTGTGCAAAAGACCCTTCTAACTGATTAAGTCCAGGAGAAAGAGCGCTACACTCTTAAGTCCTTCATAACTGACGAAGCTCGGGAAGGATAGAGAGTTTTAAGTATAAAAAAGGAACACCCTTTCATTTGGTAGATGAACGGATGAAATCCATTCGGGAGGTTCCAAGGTCTTTCATGACCGTTAGATTTGAAGAAGGAGCGCAGGCGTTAACGCCTCGACTCCTTCAGTATTCACAAGTTCATCGAATTGAGTGAATCCGTCGTAAGGGAGGTAAAACCTCCGATGTCCGAAGTCGTGGAAGGATCTGGACCGTGGGTCTCTAGATCCTTCAGGGTCCTTCTCGATCGTTCCATGAGATCAGAGATTCTCTCTTCGGGAGAATTGTAAGTTGGAGTGGCCAAAACCTCCGACGTCCGACGTCACGAATTGATTTGGATTGTAGATCTAAGGATCTATCGGGACCCTCCTTGACTGTCAGATTTGGGTGCTCCAAAATATTGTCATTTCGGAAGTTAGGAATGTGAAGGAAGTTGTGACTTGGAGGTTGCAAGGCGCGAGATATCGACATCATCGTAATCGCCCATCGGAAGGGACACGTGGCGAGAGATCGGTGTTTTGCTGACTCGCAGGAGGGAAAAGTCAAAAGGGGAGAATAGAGAGAACTCGCGAGGCTCGAGTTCGCGATTTGATAGTGGCCGTCAGATCCAGAGGAGCACGAGCCGTTGATTTGGTGCTTCGAAGTATCTGTTTTTCGGGAGTCAGGAGAACGAAGGTGAATCATATCGGGAGTTTCCGATACATAAAGTTGCGACGTGATCCAGACCGTATATCTAAGGATTTATCGAGATCCTCCTTGACCGTCGTATTAGCGAGGTCGGGGATTCTCATATCGAGAGATTTACACGTTGGTGCTACTAAAACTTCCGAAACTGAAGTCACGAAATAACGTGGATCGTTGATTTAAGGATCTATCGGGATCCACCTTGACCATTGGATCTACTAGTTTGAGAGTTCCCGCATCGAGAAGATTATGGGTTGGTGCAACCAAAACCCCCAAAACTCGAAGTTGCGAAGCACCGTGGACCATAGATCTAAGGACCCTTCAGGACCCCTCTCAACCGTTCGATTGAGGAAATGTGGGTATCATATCGAGAGCATGTAGGGATGCACGTGTCGAACGATAGTGTTGCCAGGTGTGGTGCAACAGTGGAACCCCGGGAGGATATTGTGAACCATCCATCGCGGTAGGACACGTGGAGGGAGATCAACACTTCGTTGACTCACAATTGGAGAGAGTCAAAGGAATAGTTGTTCAAACTTGCGAAGTCCGCACTCGCGAGTTAATCTGAGCCGTTAGATCGTGGATAATTATGAGTCGTCGATCTGACACTGGGAGTTCGGGGATCGGGAAAACACAGGTGAACTCCTTTCCAATTCCTCGATACACGAAGTCTCGAAGTGCCTTTCGGATAGGCATATGGTCACAGGCTGTGGTCACATGAGAGGAAGGGGCTTAGTCAGGAGACTAGCGCCCTTTATGTAGTTTTCTCATGAAGGGAAAAGGCGCCTCAAGGAAAAGCACACTCAGGTTGTCTCAAAGCCTGCGCCAGGGGATTAAAAGGACCTGCAGATTTGTTTCGCGGAGGTTCCAGCAGGGACTCAAAGAACTGCTTCAGCTCAGGAATAGGAGACGATCCATTGACTAGGAGGTCAGCAGGCCCTGCTGAGTTGGGAGCTTCCAGGCTGCATGAGGAAAAATAATTTTTTTATTATGCCCCGTCGTAGGTGTGTGACACGAAATAAAAGTCCCCACAAGGTGCTTGAAAACAAGACACCTGAGGAAATGTTTTCAGGAGAGAAGCCAGACATCAACCATTTCTGAATATTTGGTTGCCCTATATTTGTTCACGTCCCCAAGGAAAAGAGGACAAAGTTGGACCCTTTCAGATAGAAGGGAATATTTTTTGGTTACAATCACACATCGAAGGCTTACAGGATATACATTCCCGATCACCGGAAAGTGGAGATCAACCGAGATGTAACCTTCGATGAGAATGCAACTTTTAGTAAATCCAAACATATCCATGCAAAAGAGGTACATGAAGAAGAGAATGAAGTTCCTAAAGTTCCATAGATAGTTGAACCAAAGGAAGTCATTCCAGAGGATCATGACATGGTAGAACCTGAGAAACCAACCGAGATGCCTTCTCATCAGAGAAGACCAGCTTGGGAAGAAGAGCTTATTAGAGATACAAAAATAATTGGTGCCCCAGAGAAATATTTAAGGGAAAGTAAGAAGACGAAGTCGTATTCTATCTACGTGGCATGCTCGTGTGACATAATGGATGCAAAACCTTCCAGTTATGAAGAGGCTGCAAAAAATAAAGTATGGAAATATGCCATGGAAGAGGAATACCAGTCCATTATGCAAAATGATGTCTGGAATGTGGTTCTCAGACCAAAGAAAACATTTGTGGTGAGTTCGAAATGGATCTACAAGACGAAACACACAACTGATGGAAATATTGAAAAATATAAGGCAAGATTTGTGGCCCGAGGTTTCTCCCAGAAGGAAGGGATTGACTGTGAAGAAACTTTTTCTCCCGTAGCAAGATATACCTCGATCAGGACTATACTTTCATTGGCCACTATGATGAAATGGAAGGTGCACCAGATGGATGTAAAGATAACCTTCTTGAATGCTGAAATAAAAGAGGAATTTTATGTGGAGCAACCACTTGGATTCGAGACACATGACAGGGAGAATCATGTGTGCATATTAAATAAGGATTTATATGGATTGAAGCAGACACCCAAAGCATGGTATGGTAGGATTGACAATTTTCTGATGAGCTTGGTTTTACCAAGAGTAATGCAGATCCTAACCTTTACATTAAGGTCGAGGATGGTGAACCGATGTTTCTATTGTTGTATGTAGATGATTTGTTTCTAATAATGCAGAATATCTCATCATTGAATGTAACAGAAAATTGGCTGCTGAATTCGAGATGAAATATTTAGGAATTTCTTGAGACTAGAAGTTTGGCAGAGATCAGATGAGATTTTCCTAAATCAAGGAAAGTATGTTGTGGAAATATTGAATAGGTTCGAGATGTTGGTCTGTAAGGCCATGGTTACTTACCCTGATGGTATCAAATATTAAGTTGTTGTAGGATACAACTTTAGAGATTGTGGATTCTACCTTATACAGGAACATAGTGGGCTCGTTGATGTATTTGATGAACACAAGACCAGATAGATGTTTTGTTTTGAACACCCTGAGTTAGCATTTGGAGCAGTCCAAACAGGTTCATTTGGTTGCAACAAAACATGTGTTGAGGTACCTTAAGGGTACTCTAGATCATGGTCTCTGGTATAGATCTAACCATGAGTTTGGATTGTATGGATACTCAAATTCGGATTGGGCCGATAGTATTCCTGACCGGAAGAGCACTTCCAGATTCAGTATTGGCTCTAGTATGGTCTCATGGAGTAGCAACAAGTAGTCATGTATGGCAATCAGTATGGATGAAGATGAGTATGTGGCAGCATGTGCAATGAGTAGAGAAGCAGTGTGGCTTTAGAACCTGCTGTCTGGGTTATTTGGTCTCGGATTGGAGGCGACTTGCATTTGGTGTGACAACCAGAGTTGCATGAAGTTGTCAGAGAACCCAGTGTTCCATGACAGGTCGAAGCATATTGAGGTCAGATACTACTATATCAGGGATATGGTACAGAGGGAAGTAGTGAGGCTCCAGTTCGTGATTACTGAGGATAAGGTTGCAGATATGCTCACCAAGCCGTTGTGAAGGATGAAGTTCAAGTACTTCAGGGACAAGCTTGGTGTGGTCCCTCTTCAGAGGGAGTGACAGGTGGAACTCATCCAACATGAAAAAGGGATAGCATTGAGTATGGAAAAATCTCATCCAGCATGAAAAAAGGTTGGCACTGAGTATGGTGGGTCTCATCCAACATGAAAAAGTGCTACCACTAAGACATGAGTGCACATGATCAGGTATTGATGCATCACATGGAGTGGATGTCCTGGGGACATGTTGTGGCTATTGAGAGCTACTCACAGACTTTGGTTGCATGGGGTGAAGTCATGTTTCACTATGGATATCCGAGGATGTATAGATTCACATGTTCAATAGTCAATGTATGTGAGCTTGTGTGGTATCGGACTTGGAGTCTGTGTCTGGAAATAATACCTTCCTAGTTAAGAGGGAGTGTTAATATTTTTGGTGTAACTACGAAAGATATTCTTTTATATTTGTTTTAGTCAAACATTTAAAAGGTTATTATAATTATATTGTACAAGTCGGCTCAATAGAAATTATTATATTATTGGTATTTTACTTATAATTGTAAAAAGCTCCATTGGGGCTAGTCGACCCTGTTTTATGGGTTAGTTAGGTCAAGAGTCTTGTCTCTTCAAGATACATTGTTGTGTATAGGTTCCTCTCATTTGGACACACACTCACACACTTTTCTTGTGCATATTGGAGCACATAAGAAGGTCTAGCGCACAAGTCTTGGAGACTGGTTCTTTTGGTGTTTTGGTCTTGGTCTTTCTTGGAGAGCTATAACTCATCATTGTACTAGTTGAAGGAATCTATATTGAGGATTTTGATTGCTAGGTTTTCTCCCCCACGAGGGTTTCCCAGGATAATATTTATGTTCTATTGTATCTGTGATTGTCTATCTTTCAGTGATCCTACTACAGTTGCTATTGGATTAAGTAATTATAATTGTGTATCTAGAAAATTTAAAATTCTAATAGGGAGTGCCTATGAAGTTGAGAAAATGTGATTTGTATTTTTCTTTTGAGTAGAGGTTTGAGTACTAAGGATAGTTTAGGGAGACTAGGTTGTAGAATGTTTTCTTGTGGCAGAGCATTTGTTTTCTTGGTGTAATACTATAATAATGTGTTGTTGTGATGCAAAGGCTATAATGCTTAGAGGATGTGTTAGGCCTATAGTAGCATGTGTTGTGTTTGTTTGTAACAAAGAGTAAATCTAGCCTTCTGAATCTAGTTTGGTAGCTTGGTGTGTGATGACAAGTATTGGGTAAGTGTTGATTACTAAATAAGTGTTGATTTCATGTTCACCAGGATGACTTAGTGAAAGCCTTGATATGCCTTCTATGGCATTGGAGGTAGACACCTTGTAATTGGTAGAAGAAGGGAGATAATAAAGAGGTTGTGAAAGAAATTCTTAATTAGATCGAGGGTGGATCTTATGATGCCATTGAAGATATGGAAAAGAGGTGATTATTGCTAATGTTCCAAGAGGTGTGTAAGCTACTATAATTTGCATTGTTGAAAAAGATGTTGAATGATGATTTGTGGAGTGGATTGCTCCATGCTTGTGTGCATATTGAGCTGTAATTCAAGGAAAGATCAATTGATTGAGGGTGCAATTAAGTTGATGGTTGAAAGATTTTTCAAGGCCCAACCGTAGAATCTAGTTGATGCATTGAAGAGAGTCTCCAATGGATTGAGGGCACAATCACATTGTGAAGAATAAGGGTAACAATATATGAGAAAGTTAATGGTGGGATAATCAATTTGCAACAACAATGTGAAGTCCACACAACAGATTGGTAGATGTGCATCAATTGCAACAACACATGTCAAATTAAAGATTAGTGAAGAGAAGAGTCATATTATAAGGACCACAAGTTTGAAGGTGTAATACCCTTGTTTCCCCCAACTTGTAAATATAATTATAGCCTGCTAAAAGACTACGAGAAGACTGATTATGTGTGAATGTTGGAATTGCTGAACCTTTTTTTATAGAAGGTAATGCATATATTTCTGTTACTAAATAAAATGGAAGTTGTTGCATAATTGCTGAAGGGGTTGCCAATGTAGATTATGCTGCATGAGAGAGACAGTGAGGGGAACCAATAATGGTTGAAATGACCACTACCAGACCAGTACTCTACTGGATTGAAATTGTTCAGACCCAAAATAGTCCTCTAACCTAGAGAATTTAATTACCAGTCAAGCTGATAGTTGGGAATTCTTCCTCAAAAGTTAATGAGGAGATGAGAAGAGTACCCATCTGGAAAATTCTTGATATGACCCATGAAATGTGGGAATGGACCCACAAAATCTTGTTCAGGAAGGAAAGAAAAGGAAGGAAAATCGTGGGTAGAGAGGAGGAGGCAATAGGAATGGGCATGGTGACCATTTTTGAAGAGGGAGAGCATGTGCAGCTCTTTGGTTTTGAAAAGAACTGAGAAACAAATTTGTCTTTGGGTACAAGAATTGTTGGGAAACATTTTTCTAATCAAGTTGATAAACAAAGTTGCAGAAATATGGAGTGATTGAGGGAGAAATCACAACAACCTCCCTTGCTTGGTGGATAGAAAACAAATCTTCCAGAATTCATGTGGGAAGAGGAGAGTGACCTTCATCCCTAGTTATTGCTGAACAAAAGAAATAATCTCTTTTTGGGCATCATGATCTAACTAGGGGGTGGCCAGTGGTAAATACTTCCAGGATTTATTGTGCCTATGGTTGGGTGGAAAAGGGCACCCCTTTCAATAATTGCAACACTATTTGGTTTCTAGACAAGTACATTTTGCTAAATCTCTGTAGTGTTAAGTTCAAAGAAAATTATAGACTGTGTTTTAGAGCTGTGTAGTTTAATTTATGACAAAAGTGACTTCATAAATTTAGGTAAAAGGAAGAGAACGTTTTAGTTGAATCTCATTTGATTTATTTCCTTATCTCTTAACTATCTATGTGTTAAACTAAGATTTCTAGGAGTGAATGTTGTGGCTGACTGAGTTGCACAACCTACTTCATGCATAGGGAAGGATGAATGAATAATTACCAAAAATAAAAGTCTCTATAAAGCATCTGGGAAGAGAGAGATTTTCTTATGGATATTAGTATTCTATTTTAGTTTGTCATCAAGCCTTATTACAGAAATGTAGAGTATATCAGATCTGAGTTTGGACTTTAGGGAAACAACCTAAATATTCAAAAATGCAAAACTCATTATAAATAAGTAGTGAGGAAAAATAATTTTGGAATTAAACATGACACTTCGTACTTGAATTCAAAATACAAAAGCCCTTTATATTTTATTTGGGCATTAATAACAATTATGCTAAACTCATGTTAAATTTCCTACAAAATTGGGAGGGATCCCCTTAATTGTGGTGGGAAGTAAAATCTAGTAGAAATACCAAATTTACTATGGAGGAAATTCTTGTCTTAGGACCAATTTCCTTAAATTTTGGTAAGAATAGTAAAACACACTAACAAGGAAACAAATTACTCATTTGCTCCTGAGGAGGAGAGACTATAACTATGATTTTAATTTCCATAATGAAGAGATTTCCTAGAATTAGGATTTAATTAAATTGTTTTATAAAGAGTGGGAAATTATATTTCTTTTCCCTTATTTTTGTGTAAGAGAAAATAATTTCATTTAAATTTTCTAGGTAACAAAACCTTGCAAGAAAATGAAGGGTAAGGGTGACCATCTTAGCCTACAAACATCACTACAATAGTAGAAGCAATAACTACAATAGCAGAGTTTCTTTTGGATGCATGTGTAACCTAAACACTATAAATAAAGACCTTTGCAAGCCTTGGGTAGTGTGGCTTTGTACAACAATTCCTTCTTTGTGTTTTTTTTGTGTATCCTTTGTTTTGCAAATATTCCAACAAATTGTATGACAATTGGATTAGACTCTTAACTTTTTTGACCCTCTATGATTTGTCTTTTAGCTTTACAAAAATTTAAATAGAAATATGAAAACACCACAAGGCAACTTTTCTCATACAGTTTAAAATGTAACCTTGTTTTCAATATTAAAAGTTTTGAGCCCCTCCCATAGCATCCACCCATCTGCAACCCCAAAATTTTGTTGGACCCCTAACTACTTTCTTTGTATTTCCCATAATCAAGCCATATCTATGCGAAAGAAAGCTTTATAAGTAAAACTCCCATGAATTGAATTTTTAGCAAAGCCTAGCATGCTTTACCAAATCCACTTCTAATTACTATAGGCATGAGTTAGAGCTTTGTGTAGATATCTTTATAATAAATTGATGGATGGAAAATGTCTCAGACTATGAACATAAGATAACCTTGTTCCTAATATAGGGATCAAGGTAAGCACTTGTCCCAAAATTCCTAAAAGAGTTCTCACATAATATGCTCTTCAAAGGAAAAAATTTGGTAGAATCAAATGCAGTCAAGCTTTCATTCCTTTAGAAAGACACTAGTGTTTTGCAGTCAAGCTTTCATTCCTTTAGAAAGACACTAGTGTTTTGCAGGAAAGTCCTAACCATAAAAAGCTATCGTGCAACTCTTACCAGTTGTTAGTTATCCAATTAAATTTCTATTTTATGTCTCTTACGAATTGTTCAGGAGTATAAATGTGGATTTAACAGTTAAGAAAACATATTCTCTCTGCTTGGATGTCGCAGATTCTAATCCGGAGGGGAATAAGATATATAGCTTCTATAGACTAATAAAAAAAATAACTTTAAAATAGCTATTTATGTGAAAATATCCCTTAAATATTTCCTCCCTGAACAGACAAAATTGCAACTCCAAATTCTAAGCCGGAGTCCAAACAATATGCATTACCAGACCGAATTCCATGGGATTAAAAATGCATTACATAACTACATTGCATTACCATCTAAACACCAATTCAAGGGTAGTGTGGCAGCCTCCTCTAAGCCGGATACAATACGTTCATAACTAGTGTTGGCAGGCAGTTGTAAGCACAAAATTGGGCCACGCCCAGCACAAATTCAAAACCAGATTGTCAATCCCACAGAGCAAAATCCTTGCATCTGCCAATCCGTTAGAAAATCAAGTTTGCTAGACTTCCTCAAAATCCAGTATGAGCAAAACCATCATGTCATGGAAGGACAAATCTGTGGATACAGAATACGGTGCCACTATTTCTGCATGTTAAATGCAGAAGTAGTTTGCTGTTTGCCCTCAATATGAATTCCCCTATTTATTGCATACAGAAGATGTTGGCAGGTCTTCTTTGATTATATTGAAGTGAGAAATCACAACCTTATATTTTCGGTTTTAACTTTTGTTCAGCAATAATATATTCTTTCCAAATAGTGCATGCATGGAGAAACAGTAACACTAGAGATATTTAGTTTTCATTCAGCAAAGATGGGAATAGATATATTATCATGGATTACCATATTGCATGCAGAAACAGTATTCTGTATTTGGCATCCATTCACTGGTGCATTGGATGCAGAGACCATAGTACATTGCTTCTCTCCATGGAATTTCGGGGCTTCATTAAGAGGATAAATACGAGATTGCAGTGTCTCTTCGTCTATAAAAGTAATCTGCACTTCTCTATCTATATTGCAAGAAGGGTATGTCTGCACTTGTTTGTCCACGATTGATACAGAACAACTTTCATCCTCTTGCTTTGTAGTATCCAGAGAATCATTAGCCTCAACCACTGTAAATGCAGGGCTAGAATCCTTGGTACATGTTTCTGCAGAATCCTTTCTGCATGTTTTTGCATTTCCTGTAACCACGACAAATTTACTTATCTGATCAGCCACAAGGGGTTTTAATCTTAGAATATAAAAGAATACCATTTACAATATATACATCCATCTAAATCCTGGTTAGAGCATAAAGGAAGGAAATAGGTTTCATAGTCTCAGAAACTATTCCAGGACGCCATAAGATAGGTGTATCACACTGTTACTATTCATATTATTAATTAAATTCACATGCACACAGCATATAGAGGAGAGAGGGGAGGGCTGGGCTGGGCTGTGACAGCAAACATAATCACCTCACAACCAAACAAACACATTATGTTAGTAAGGGGGCACTACCTCCATGGACTCCCCAGTGGCCTTTCAAACTCCAGGAATACTTTTTTGAGTGTTTTAGCACTGCAAAAAAGTTGAGATTGTTAGCTTCAAGAGTTTGATACCCATCCCTCTGTCTGCGTTAAAAAATTCAATGTATAGGTGTATCCCACTGTTATTATACATATTATTATTTACACTAACATGCATATAGAGCCTGGAGGGGAAGGCTGAGCCTTGAAACATACTCACCCCACAATTAATCTTATTATGTTAGTAGGGAGGCCACTACCTTTCTGGACTTCCCCTTAGGCCTATCAAATTCCTCAAGACAACAATTTTTATTCTCCTTATCAAGCTCATCCAAGAATATATTTTTACAGTGTTACCTTCAAGAATTTGATACCCATCCCTGTGTCTTCATTAACAAATTCAAGGTTAAGAATTAAGATAGATAGACATATTGCACAGTTATTATTTATACTCACATGCACATAGAGCAAATAGAGGCCTGGAAGGGAAGGCTGGGAAAAAAATATAATCAGCCCACAACCAATCTTATCCTATTATGTTAGTCACGGGGGAACTACCTCTGTGGATTCCCCCTTGTCCTATCAAATTCCTCGAGGCAGCAATTTTTATGCTCCCTATGAAAAAGGAATATTCTTTTGTTGTTTTTAGCACAGCAAAAATGTTGAGATTCTTGCCTTTAAGAATTTGATACCCATCTCTGTGCCTGTGTTAACAGATTCAAGGTTAAGAATCAAGATAGAGAAATATTGAGATGGTTCAAGAATTTGATACCCATCTGTGTTTGCGTTAAAAGATTGAAGGTTAAGTATCAAGATAGATAGANAGAATTTGATACCCATCTCTGTGCCTGTGTTAACAGATTCAAGGTTAAGAATCAAGATAGAGAAATATTGAGATGGTTCAAGAATTTGATACCCATCTGTGTTTGCGTTAAAAGATTGAAGGTTAAGTATCAAGATAGATAGACCAAGGTTAATAATCAAGATAGATAGAACAAGGTTAAGAATCAAGATAGATAAATCCTATGCCTATGTTAAGATGGATATATGCTTGGAACCTTGCAGATGGGTAATGTTTATTACTAACAATTTATGGGTATGATAAATAAGATGGATATTGGCTAGTGTCTATCACTAACAGTTTTTATGAATTCGAAATTTACAATATTCAAGCAAGAAGCCTTGATTCCCCAGAGGTTAGCATGGATCTATTCTCAATCCCTCTTAATATGGATCTATTCTTGGATGGCCTGGATTGTTAGTTTTCCCTTAACATGGATCCATTCTTGGATGGCTTGGATTGCTAGTTTCACAGAGAGAAGTGAGGTGTTTTACAGCATATGTAGGGGAGGTGGGGAGATGCCCACCTGGAGGGAGACTATATATGCTGTGTTTATTAACAATCCAAGGTGACAATTTTAGATCAGTACGGTGAAAATGTAAACATTAACAATAGGCAATAATGTAAACACTAACAATAAGCAATAACCAAAACATCAAGGCTAATGGATCCCTTACCTGAGTTGTACAATAGGGTTTGCTTTGCAATCATAGCAGGCATGCATTGAAAGCTATTCTGGCCCATATTGACAACCACAGTCACATCGCAGTCAGCTCCAATGGTTGGGAACATTTGGTTCTGAAAACTATCTTCAATTCCAATCGTAGTGAACACAGGAGGACTACTGTTTTGAGTGAAGTAAAAAGCTCGTCGTTTAATATCATATCCACAACCCACGGTGGCTCCGATTCTATTCCAGGGATTGCCGCCGAAGGAACATCCTTCTTCTGCATCTCCAATGAAGATCAGCCCACTCTTGGAATGAAATCCAATCGAAATAGTATCCAGACCAGGCAATCTGAAAGGAGGGGCCGGTCTGCTAGCCAACCCAATAGCCAAATTACCATCAACAATCCCGGCCCTCTTATTCTTCTTCTCATTGGGTCTGTAGGCAACTATGGAGACCTCAAAATAGTTACAAGCAACCCTAAAGCCCATCTCCTCATTGCCATGCATCAGAGGAAGAATGCACTGAACAGACTGTGGTTTTCTCCTGGAGCCAATGAAGGGATTGAAATTGATTTCCTGCAGATCACACGAATTTAATGCAATCAGAGGCTCTGGGGACTGGAAGGTTTCTGTGCTGAGTCCATTAAATTCGTTGGGAAGTCCACAGAATTCGAAATGCCAGGCTTCCCAGCCCTTGTCTACATTGAGCCATTCCTTTGCAATATCAAAGGGAATTATAGGATTCTGTGCTCTCCATTGCCCTGCAAAACTGGCTCTTCGCTCCCGTAATGTTTTCTCTCTTATTGACAGGAAATGTAAGGCTGCCCAGAAGATGCAGCAGAGAGGGCCACAGCATAGGATAATGAAGAGAATGACGAGAACGATTATGAGAGCCAGGACGTTTATGTCCTTTGTTTTGTGCAGAGATGAATCCATTTGGATTTTTTTTAAGACTCCTATTCCACTACCGGAATTTATTGGTAGTTATTGGGTCTGGCTTTCGAGATTTGGAGTAAATGGATTATCCCACCTAGAACATGCCACTCCAAGAACTCCCAAGTAAGATACTCCAAGAACTCCCAAGTAAGATGTCAAGGACACAATATAATGTAAATCAAATCTGAAAAACTCCCACCGATAAACTTTCAAGCGCTGGACCACAGCTCAACTGACAAAGCCATTTGATTTTACAACTAAGCACCCAATTTTTGACTAGAAGAAGACTGAAACTCCCGAGACGTCTCACTTCTGAACTCCTAAATAAAACGCCAATAGGTCATGAAATTCCTTGAGAATCGAACCTGATCATAGTCCAACTAGCACAAACGAATCCATTTATCGAAGAATAAAAAGAAAAACAGCAGAGAAATTAATGGAGCTGGAGTTCCAGTTAGCGTTATAGAAGAAATTTTGAAGGATTCCTGGTTTATATTTGAGAGATTAAGCATTTATTTTGTAGAGATTCGTGCGGATGCCTCTGTGGATTGCGTCTCCTCCAAATCTTTGCGGCGTTTTTTGATAATCAAAACAGAGCCGTTGAAATTTAAATTTGTGGGTCGAACAGATCCAGTGCTATAGATTTAGTTTAATTGTGGGTAAATATTGTAGATTTGATTTAATTATGGGTGAATGTTTTGCTGGCGGTGATTTCTCCTTGAAATGCGATTTAAACAAATAGTAATTAACTTCACCCTCAAATGCATTGGCGTAATAATATAATTAGTCTCCATTGAAAAATGTAAGTTCAATTTCAAAATTGATTTAATTTTCTCGGTTAATACTATTTATTGTTAATATTCAACATGGAAAAACGTATCAAAGGCAATTATAACATATTCAATTGAATCAAAGGTAATTTTTCAATACATATAGTCTCAAAGCCATTACAACATAATTATTATGAGTTTAACATGTTATTTATGGGAACTGAATGTGGGTGGGAAGGATAACAATCATTCTTCACTATATTTATAATCCCGAAAACACTCAACGCAAGGAGCTACGCATTGAGCGGATCTGAGTTGCGTCAGAGCGCCTCAACGTTCCAACGGGCCGAAGCCCTGGGTCTTCCCACCCAAGGGGATCCATACTCTGCCCTTATCCCAAGCCACTATCGGGCCTTGTGATTGGGTCCGATCAACAATGAGTACTGTTGGAGGTGGTGAGCCACTGCCTCTCCCTCCGCCCTCAGTTGATGTAGTAGCCTTCATAAGACTTGTAAATGCTCAAGGGAAGAAGAAAGTAAACAAAGACATGCCAAAATTCGTCAAGAAACTAGCAGATGTTCCTGTTATTGATTTACCTCCAAATCAACCCATGAGCGTGGTCGTCTCCTTGGCAGATTGGGCTTTAGTTGCCTAGTTCACAGGGCTTTGGCCCTCTCCTCGAACAACTGATAATTGGATTCAGAAAAATTGGAGACCACTGATCTCAAATAGTGTCACCTGCTATGCATTTGGAAGAGGCTTCTTCCTATTTGAATTCATTTCTAGTGAGGATTAGGACTTGATTTTTAAGAGTGGGCCTTACTTCATGGGGCCACAAGGGCTCTAATTAAATCGATGGAACCCTGATTTCGACCCTGCAGTGGATGTCCCAAAGGTGGTTCTGGTTTGAGTACACCTAACCAACCTACTGATTCACTGTTGGAATCCTTCCTCTATGCAAACTATAGGTAACAAGCTTGGGAGATTTATTGACAAGGTTGATCCAAAAGTTCAGTATTCTTGCGCTCAGATATGTGCAGAAGTCGATTTGGAAGCCGGCCTTCCTGAAGCAATCATGTTGACTATAGGGGAATGGAAACACTTTCAAAAAATGGACTACGAGCAACTGCCTTTCAAGTGCCGTAGCTGTCATGAATACAAACACTTCCAAAAGCATTGTCCAAAAATCCAGGTTCCATAACAAGAGAAAGATTCAGGGGAAGGATGGAAGTAAGCAAAAAGGTCCAAGGAAAACCCTAAACCCAATTCCAAAAAGGAAAGGAAAAATCAGAAAGACCAAAGTGCTAATGAAAATAGTTTTACAGTGCTCGGGGATCAAGAGAATGAGTTACATATCACTGATAATACAATGAAGAAGCAAATCAATCCAGAAGCAGCAAGCCAAACTGACAAAGAATCACCTCCTCCACTCGAACCAGGAGAAATCCCTGCAATCCAAATCTCAGGGACAGAGGAAGAGATTTCAGAAGAAGATGAGGGGGAAGCAGATACTGGACTATCTTAGATCTCCCTGAAACTTGCTACCAGAGGAAGGAAATCGACAAAAGAAAGAAGAGAAAGGGAGACATACAAGGATAAACTCCAAGGATCTCAACAAACTTTGGAAATAATGTTAAATACCAGAAGCACAAGGAATCAAGGGAAACTCTCCCAGAGGGCGACTTCCAATCCAAAAAGTAACTAATGAAGATAGTCTCTCGGAACTATAGAGGTTTAGGAAGCCGAAGGAAAGAAGAAGCAATGCAAGATTTACTCTGCACCTCAAATCCAAGCATTCTACTTGTCTAGTAGACTAAACTAGAGGAATATGACTTTCTCCAATCCAACACAACCTTTTGGAAAAAAAGGAGCAGGTGTAGCGGTCAACGATAGAGGAGCCTCTGGAGGAATTGGTTCACTGTGGAATTCCTCCACTTTTGAATTGTTGACGACTGATCATTGTACCCACTGGATACTCACCAATTTGCTACATAAGGAGTCAGGAAACCAAGTTTGTATATTCAACATTTATGTTCTTGTTCTTCCCTCTGAAAAAAAAAGTCGTTGGAACCTTTTAAGAGAGTATCTTAGCAACCATCATCTAGAAAACATTATCCTAGCAGGGGATCTTAATGTCACTTTATCCCTTGGGGAAAAAAAGGAGGCTCGATAGTAAGAGACCCCTTCCGAGAATGGGTTGAAGACATCATTCTTGATTGGGGTCTGAAAGACATAAAACCCTATAGAGGAAAATATACATGGTCTAATAAAAAAATTGGTCCAGGGCACATAGTTGCAAGGCTGGACAGATTCTTTGTTCAAAGCTCTTTCCTTCTTTTAGGCCTCAACGCTGTCTCTAAAATCCTTCCCTTCAATGCCTCCGACCATAAGCCAATATTTCTATAAATCTTCAAAGAACCCTCTCTGGGTCCGATCCCTTTTTGATTAAGCCCTTCCTGGATCCATCATGAGGATTTTCATGATCTGGTCACCCAAGTATGGTAGATCCCAGTATCAGGTTCTCCCTTTTTTGTGTGGGAAGAAAAACTTTGCAGATTGAAACGAGCTCTCAAAATTTGGGCAAAATCTTTGAAATCCCCTTTAACCCAAAGAGTGGAAGCCCAACAACAATTGGAAGCCACCAACTTAATATGGAAGATGGAACTATAAGCATAGACAGTTTGGAGAAAGAAACTTATCTCCATAGAAAACTCCATATAGCCTGTAGAGAGGAGGAAGAATACTGGAGACAAAAATCTCGTAGTATTTGGCTCAAAGCTGGGGATAAGACCACAAGTTTTTTCCATAAACAAGCAGAAGCCAGGAAACATTTTAACTTAGTAAAGGAAATTCATAACCAGAATCAGACTGTCAATGATTTTGAAGGAATCAAATGAGCTGCTCATCTCCACTTTAAAGGGATTTACACTGACGAATCTGCAACCCAAAATGAAAATCTCCACCAAATTCTCAACCTCATCCCTTCGGTCGTCCAACCAAGGTCCAATCAACATCTCATTTCTCTAGTTTCACTAAAATAAATTAAATCAACTTTGGATAGTATGGACTCTGACAAAGCCCCTGGCCCTGACGGCTTTATAGCTTGATTCCTCTAGGTTTGTTGGCCAATCATAAAGCAAGATTTGCATAAACTGGTAATAAAATCGCAAAGATGCCACAAGATTGGTGGGAGCACCAATTCTGCTTTTTTAGCCTTAATACCCAAAGAAAAAGGTGCTTTAACCTTTGACAGATTTCGTCCGACCTCTTTGTGTAATATTGGGTACAAAATTATCATCAAAGTGATTTCTAATTGACTCAAAGGTATTCTACCAGCTATCATCCCTGAGAATCAAGGCAACTTCATCAAAGGAAGGCATACCACTGATAATATAATTCTTGTCTAGGAAGCGATTCACTCAAGCATGCACAGACGCGAAAAAGGTATGGTCGTGAAATTAGATCTTGCAAATGCTTTTGACAGAGTAAAGCATGAATTTTTATTTTAGGTAATGCAGAAGTTTGGCTTCAACATTGATTTCATTGACTGGATAAAGGCTTGCATCGGGTTGCCTTGGATTGCCCCGCTAGTCAATGGACGAGAAACATAATTTTTTCAGGCTTCTAGAGGGCTTAGACAAGGATGCCCGTTGTCTCCTTTGCTTTATGCCATTCAAGCTTCAACACTTAGCTTCCAGCTAGAACAATGCCGAATTCAACAGGAACTAATGGGCATAAAAATAGCAAGAGGGGTCAAAGACATAAACCATGCACAATTTGCTGATGACACACTTATTTTGGGAGGTGATAGTACCATCATAGCCAGAAAATTTAAGAGGCAATTAAATCTCTACAAGGAAACTTCAGAGAGCCAAATAAATTACAGGAAGAGTCAAATTTATGGATGGAATTGTACGCCAAGGGAAATAGTGGAAATAGCCCGTGTTATGGAAATGGAAGGGGAAACTCAATGGGACTCATTCAAATACTTAGGATTCCCCATATTCAAATCCAAGCCTAAATCCTCTCATTGGTTTCCATTACTTGACAAGATAAAATCCAGAATCCAAGCCTGGGGTGCTACCTGGCTTAATCTAGTAGGGAAACTCGTCGTCATCAAATCGGTCCTTACCAGCATTCCGATTTATCAAAGTTCCATCCTTTTAGCTCCAAGTGGATTTATAAACAAAATCGAATCAATATTAAGAAGGTTTCTATGGAAAGGAGGCAAATAGAGTGAAATTAAACTACCTCTAGTTAGCTGGGGGAAAGTAATAAAGCCACTCTCAGAAGGAGGCCTTCAGATAAGAGACTTGAGATCCCAAAATCTAGCCTTAGGGGATAAAATCATGTGGAAATTGGTAACTAGAAAGATATCGTGGAGTAAACATGATTTATAGAAGAAATACTATACTGGAGATAGGAGGAAATGTCTCGACAAAGCACCTAAAGCCTCAAAAGGATCCCCCATTTTAACAATCTATCAAAATGTTTCTGGCTTCTTCAATCATGTGCTAACATGGATACCTGGTAACGGGAATATCCTTATTTGGGAGGATTCGATTTTGGGAGGGCCTCCTTTAGACTCCATGTCGGGCACCTCCAATTTCAAAGAGTTTATTCATTCCCAAAATTTAACCACTCTGTGGGATATTTCAAACTGGCACAATGATGAAGCCAAAGCATGGAAAGAATGGAAACTTCAAAGCTTCCCAAGCAACCTGCAAAATGAAAAATTGTCTTTCTTTCTCTGCTCCATGGGAAATCACCGATTGCAACAAATAAGAAAGATAATAGGGGTTTGAGATCTCACATAGGCTTGTACACAGTTAAAGAGGGTTACACAATCATCAATTCTAAGCCGCTTGCTCCTCCCAATCCATCTCTTTGGAACGAAATTTGGAGGGCCAAATATCTACCTAAAATCAACATGTTTATATGGACGTTGGCACATAATGCCACCCTCACAGGAGACAATCTCAGAAAAAAACGCTGGAAAGGCCCCACGCGCTGCCCCTTTTGTGTTTCAAAGGAGGAAACTGCAGCCCATCTTCTGCTAAATTGTCCCTTTGCCCTGTAGGTCTGAAACCTCGCGCTTGCCCCTTGGACGAGTCAAGTATCCATCTTTGTTGAGATATCCTCCCTTCTCATCAGATGGATGGAAGCATGCCCTTTCTCCCTCAATAAGAAAAAAACGACTCAAACGCTGCTGAGCGTCTTTACCCAAGGTTATTCTCTGGAAACTCTGGCTAGAATGGAACACTCAAATTTTCAAAGGAAAGTTTGCCAGCGCTGCTCATGTGGTGGAAAAGGCCAAAGCAATGTTGGGAGACTTTCTCTCTTCTCCACATCTACCAAAGAATAAAGGAGTGTTGACCTCTATTGAACAAGACTGGATGTCTATCCTTCTCCCTAAGTCTTTGAAGTTGGTAACTGCTCCTGTGCCCTCTACAACCCAGTGGGGAATCAACATGGACTCTTCATCCTTCACATTGTGTTGAAACTCTTTGCAGAGACATAGCCTCTTCTTCGACAAAGCTTCTAAAGGGAACCCATGAGCGGTAGGAGGTGGAGGACTGCTTTTGGATCCTGAGGAAATAAGAGTGTTCTCGTATTCTTTGGGCATCAACGAGGACACAAATAACATAGTTGAAGTGTTAGCCCTCTGGCAAGGCCTCTCTTAACCTCTAGCCAGGAACATTACAGATCTTAATGGTTTCGGGGATTCTCGCATCATTATTCAGGACCTAATTTCTAAGAATCTCCCCAGTCACATGAGACTCACACAAATTCTCAAGAAAATCAAGCTCCTTCTGACCACTTTCCATTCAATTCAATTATTTCACATACTTCGGGAATTAAATGGCGAAGCGGATAAAGAGGCAAACAAAGTAGCATTGCTACACAAAGTTGTCCTATCAATAGATGGAAACAAAGGATATGATAACTTACTTTAAGAATACCGCTTCAGAGAGTAGGAACCGAAGGTTATGATAAACTTGGTTCGATGAATACAGGTTGTAGTTGTACCAACAATTTTTTGTTGTTTATCTAATATATAACATACCCGTTCTTGTTAAAAAAAAAACAATCATTCATCATAACCATCCAGACTAATCCCAATTAACAAAGTCTTCACATTTATTAAAAGACAGTAAGCCAAACGTTTTGAATCTAGTACCTTTTTTTTCAAGCCTAAATGCTTGAGAATCTTAAAAAAAGTGACATGTTCACGAGTTTATGAAAATGAGAGGTGTGGTTATTTGAAAAAAAATTGAATCTAGTACCTTTTGTTTCAAGCCTAAATGCTTGAAAATCTTCAAAAAAGTGACATGTTCACCAGTTTATGAAAATGAGAGGTGTGGTTATTTGAAAAAGAATTATTTAAAAATTTAGAAAGAGATAGTCAAAGAATTTGATTGAAAATTTAAAAAATACGGGTTTTTTTAGGATTTTACATGTTCAAATCTAGAGTGGATATATACACCTCCTTAAGCTAGGCAGGGTATATACAACTTCTTAAATTTTAGCAGTCAAATCCATATACAAAGGAGATCTCTTTTCCCACAAACAAAGGAGTATTATACACCAATTTTATCTAAATTGTTTGTGACTTTAAAATTAGATTCTTATATTTAGAATATTTAAAAAAAATTATCCATATACAAAAGAAATCTCTTTTCCCACAAACAAAAGAGTATTATACACCAATTTTATCTAAATTAATTGTGACCTTAAAATTAAATTCTTATTCTTATTCTTATGCTTATAATATTTAAATAAAATTAGCAATTATTTTTAATTTACTTTATGATTTATGAATGAGTTATATGAATGAGTTAAATAGATCATTTTCTTAGCCATATGAACTACCAAAATGGACAACTATCTTTCAATTTTTTTTTTTTTTTTCTTTTGAAATGGTAAAATGGAAAATTATTTTTTGCCTAAAAAATAAATGTAAATTTCAGAGAAAAACGTGAGTTGGTATAAGGAAAGAGATGTGTAAACTTCCCAGATTTGGAATACCCAAAAGTCAATACTAATTATTCGGGGATACTAATATTTCATTAAAAAAAATAGGATGAATTTTTTTAATAAATTGGAATAAAAAAATGTAAATTTCAAAAAAATGGTTTTTTTAAACATTTGTGATTTGGATTTTATCTTATAATTTTATTGGAATTGTTGGAATTACATTTTTTTATTTTTTTTATTGTAAAAATGAATTCAACAATTTTAAAAACTTCTATTACATTTCAATTGTGCAATCTCAATAATTATAATTTACAATTCTAACAATCGCTATTTAAATTTTAGACAAAAATGATCCAAAAAATTTAAAATTTTTTAACCATAAACAATTGAAATCATAACATATTTAAAAAATATTCTTATTAAAATTAAAATATAAAAAATACATATAAACTTTCAAAAATATCATTAACATTTTTTATTAATAACGATTTTATTAATATAAATTTCTAAAAAAAATAAAAAAAAATATATTCCTTATAGTTTAATAAATTCTTTAAAAAACTACAAATTTTGATGCACTTGCCAACTAGATATTATGTCTTTCTCATTGTCACCCAAACTTATATCTTAATATTTCACTTTAGGAACATGCATATGAGGGATATAATCTTAGTCGTTATAAAACAAGTGTCTTTACATACCACCATATCACAACCTCACATGTTACATATATTTTTCTTTAGCAAAAATAAGGTTAGATTTCAAGTTTTATGAGCTAATATCACATGTTACATATATTTTTTCCTTAACAAAAATAGGGTTTAGATTTCAAGTTTTATGAATTAATATCAAATGTCTTAAAGGTAAATATTTTTGAAACAAAATATAATATTATATATTATAATATATTATATATTATATTATATTATATTATATATTATAATATAACATATAATATAATATAATATAATATAATATTATATTATATTATATGTTATAATATAACATAATATTATATGTTATAATATAACATATAAATACATATATTTTCTTTTTATTCAAAATGGTCACTCAACATTATATCTTACCAATAGGGACATGTGTATTATGCATATAATTTTGGTTTGTAAAGAGTAAGCATTTCAACTTGCCATTTGTAATACTTACCATTAAATTACAACCTTGCATAGTATATACTTTTCTCTTCAATAAAAATATAGTTAAATTTTGATTTCTACATGGTAGAGTTAGATTTTGATTTCTATGGTAGAGTTATATGCCTCATGGTATATGTTTCATGTTGGTTCATAGAGGTCTAGGTGGTTGGTGAAGTATGTTCCATGTTGGTTCATAGAGGTCTAGGTGGTTGGTGAAGTCTTGAGTGCATGATGTAGCATGATGTAGGTCAAGCTTACTACTTATTACTCATGTTAAGAGCACAACTTTGAAAGTGTATTATAACCATTGTGAGTTGCTAAGGAATACATTGAGGTTGTTTTGAAGTGTGGGTTTTTTCTCCGGCAGGGTTTTTCTCAAGAAATTTTGTTGTTTAAGGGTTTGTTGTTTATTTTATTTATTTATTCTAAGTTTATGCACATTCTTCTCTCAATATGGATTATTTCAGTACTCATATTTTGCACCTCTGCTTCCTTTCGTTTGGTATCAGAGCTTGATCACTTTGGATCTAAGGTATTAGGGACAATGTTTTTTTATCTAATTTTGGTTTGAGTGGGATCTTGTGCATAATGAAAACTTGTTGCAAGTAAAAGACACATGGAAATTCATGGCTAGGATTGATGTGAAGCATTGATGAAAGAAGCAAATTGAGAATAGTAGATGAAGAAGTGATTGGTTATTGACTTCTTGATTCGACTCATTTTATTTGGAGCACAAAGAGATATGTTTTTACAAGGAAAATCTCTCTATGGCTAGGGGTAAACCACAACAGACGAAAGTGACTGCAGAAATCAACTCTAATCTTAGGTATGCTATATAAACAAATATGCTAGCGAGACAAGATAAAAGGCCTACCTCGTCTAGACGTTTGATGAAGTCCACTGTTGAGCACTTGACTCAAAGCAATACACCTGCAACTTTTCCTCAACAACCAAGAAACAAAAGCATATGGTGATAATATATAATGTTAACAAATTCAATAGCATAATCCATCAACATTCATAACAAATACGCCCATGGAATAACAATTCAAATATTTGCAAGATATTAATTGGACGAGAAAAGAGTATTTCTATTAAAATGTAATCAACATAAGTGAATGACTTACAAACTTCTGTGTCGGTATGGTTCAAAAACGAGAAACTAAGTCCCTTCCAGTTGGGCCTCCACCACTTCAATTCTCCACCAAAGGCAAGATCATATAAGAGAGACAATGAGGTTCTCAATCAAGTAGGGAAGAGCTTGGGGGATGAACAATGTGTTCAGACTTAAAAGTCCAAAGGGATGCAGACTCATTATGAAGTGAATAATTTCTCCAGAGTAATTTTAATCTCAAAGTTGAATTCTTCTCCTCTTTTCCATAGCTCGTATTTGGCCCATTTATAGCCTTCCAGTGGAACTGAAGGGCCAAGTCAGAATGTTTCCAATATATTTAAGGTCAAGGATCATGGATCATGTGACGTGACATGTAAACCCGACACCATTTTTTAATTTTGGCACAAAACTCGATTTACGCGGGATGTAGTGGTGCAACTTGTGTATACACATGTTTTACAATAGATAGGGCACGTATATGTCGAAAAATAATGTTTTTAGCACTTAGATTTGCAAAAAGGGACTTCAAGTCTGCACAGGTAAATGTAAAAAGGCCTTATGTGCAAGTTTTCATAGGGCGAGGAAAATATTTCTATAATAGATGCCCCCTAATGTGTGAGGTAAGAGGAGTATATGCGATGGATGAAATACATTTTAAGACCCAGAAGTGGAGTAATGGGGACCCAACTGGAAGAACTAGTTGCTCATTATGATCTACTTTTCACACATGGCTTCCAACTTGAATTAAACTGCAGATCCATGTGAAAATATACCAAACAACTGTCCATGGCCATGAATAAGCAATACAAAGGTGGCTACATGCCAAATTTTGTCATAGTCATGAACAAGGCCTAGTAAAACCAGTCTCAAAATCAATCTGAAGATATCTGTATACAATGGAGTAAAATCTGATCTCCCATGATTACTGAAGTCACATAGGTACTGGTGCAATGAAAGGTAGCAACAACTCAGGAAAGATGCGACTATGAATTGATGTCTTCAAGTCTTCTCCACAATCCACCAAAGGTGCAAGTCTACATCATGTGAATAAAGGATTTGAGGTCGAACACAATGAGACTTTGTTTGATTACTAGTCATTGAGGTATACCGTTAACAAATGCGAGACAAAATACCGATAATGAAAGTAGGTATCAAGGCACCAAGTACATTCTTACAAGTGTGGATAGAGGTGTCAGGGTCGAACACTTGAAGAATCCATCGATCAGGAGACATTGATGTATTCCTAACTATCGATGGCGAGAGAACCTGCCACTAATGACTGCAAGCCTCTAGGTACTCATAGGACTCTAGGTCTCATCTCCAGAATAGAGGAGTCGAAGTCGATGGAACGAGACCTGCTGAAAGGAGAGAATTAAGGCATCTCTCATCATTTAGCACAAGGTACAAAGTAGGAGCTTGATGATTTTGGAGGAAATTAGATGAAGAACATGTTCACGAACCAACGACCCCGTGTGTCTTTTGTGTGTGTCAGATGCAAGAGGTACATGAAAAAGACCCTTTGAATAGCAACCAATAAGGAAAAATAATGACAAAGGTGAGGGAACCACTAATAACGCTAATGGAATCCAAGACACTACACAAATCCCAATGTGTGAATAGATGTCTTGCTATTGAACACAAGGGAAACCACCTAGTCAGTGACCAATGATGAAATGTCGACTGCTAGGTTCAAGGTTACCTACCAATGAGGAAAGTAGGACCAGGGTGTGCAATAGGAGTATAAATTCATGTAACTATGAGACACACTGAGGGTATGGCCAACATGCAAAGTCAAGAGTTCTGAGGAATGGCCAACACATGTTGATAGACATCCTTTGAACAGAAGCATAAGACATATGGAGGACTTTGGAAGCATAGACTCAATGATGAAACTTTGAGATGTAGGAGGCATCAATCAAACTCTCCACAGGGACTCGAAGAGTAACCAGTCGGGAGAGTAAACTCTCTGCAATAAGCTCAGCTTCCTAAGGTCATGTTAAACCCAAAATTTTGATGACAAGTGGACTCAAAAATTTTGTTCTCTGTTCAAAGGTGAAACGACTGCTGCCAATATAAGATAACATTCCCTCCCCACCTGTCGTTTTTTGTTTTTTCATAGTCAAATGAATGCTATGATACAAAGGAGGAAATGAGTGTCACAAGTAATAAAACTAGTTGCAGTAGTGGAACATACCTATGCTCAATGAAAGGAGGTGTATGCGGGAGATGGAAACTCGAGGGAATGTTTCCTCCTGGGTATAGGGTGTCAAGCTGCAAAGGATATAAATAAGGATCTGCTTGGTTGATGATGCAAATTGTTGAGGTGAAAGGCTTATAATGCAGAAGTGACAACCGACAATAGGATCAATACTACAAGTAAGACAATGAGATGAAATTACAACTTAACGCCCAAAAATATCCTTTTTCATAATCTTAGTCTACTTGGTTTGAAAAAGGGATAAAATTGCACCAAATATACGTCCTTCCAAATCCAATTTACGAGTGTAAAAGAGATAAGTTCACTCGACAATCTTTTCTCTTTTTGGAATGAGTCGGAAAAGAGATTAAATCAAACTCGTTGGACGTTTTTCTAAGCATCATATAATGGGGAAGGCCAAGGCTCCTATGCAAGATTTCTGTTGAAATTCAGCAACTCAAAGACATCTGACACAAGCTTTGGAAAACCCAAATCTTTCCAAGTCGAGGAGGATAAAATACTTGCAGAGGTTACCTTATCTACAATATATCAAAGAATGCCCCTTATCTGGAAGGCTATAGAAGAAGGAAGTAGAGGCTCTACAAGATCATTCCAATCAAAAGAAAACCACCCTAGGAATTGGAGGGAGCGTGCTCAGAGAGAGTAGAATTCTCCCTTGTTCATAAGGTATAAGACTAGAAATACTAAGGACATGGTTGAAGGATGCATCACCCTCCAAAAGAAGAGTGGGATTGATTGAAGATTGCATCGACAATGTCAATTCCTTAGGCTTGTCACTCTTCAAGAGAATACTGGGATTGAGTGAAGATTGCATCGGCATGACCACTTCTTCAACCGTTGGTTGAATAGGATGCGAGACAACAAGGTCAAGAGACGCATCACCCCCAAAAATAGGAGTGGTGTCAGGAACATGATGCGAGACAACAAGGTCAAAAAGCACATAACCCCCCAAAAGAAGAGTGGTGTCAGCCGAAAATTGCATCGGCATGCCCATTGTATCAACCAAAGAAGGTTGGGAAAGAAAAGATGACTCAGAACCTGAAGGGCCCTTAGGAAAGGACCACTCTTTTGGTACCACAACAGTAGCAGGGCACAAATGAGTAAGGTGATCTCCTTCGAAAATCCTAGAAAGGAACTTGGGCGTATGTCTTACACGTCTAGGATTATCAATTGTATGAATGGCCCCAACATGAATTTCAGTGGCTGGTGACATGCTCCCAGCATGACTTGCAGAGGCTAGTAGAAAATGTCCAACATGACTTGCAGAGGTTGGTGATGAATGACCAATATGACTAGCAGAGGTTGGTGATGAACCTTCAACATAACTAGCAGAGGTTGATGATGAATCCACAACATCACTAACAGAGGTTGGTGATGAATCCCCAACATGACTAGCAAAGGTTGGTGATATAATGCTAGTATGAATTGCAGTGACTGGGCTTGTGGCAGTGGTTGGTTGTGGCATTTGAGACCAAGGTTCCGAGAAATACTTGTTTTGAGAAATTGAAGGCCAATAAGGGTTAAACCATGGCCCTATCCAACAAGATAGTATCCTCCTCCATACTGATTCATAAAGGGGTGTAAGGGTATTGACACTGAGGAAGCCGCTTGCGAAGAGAAAGCAACATGAAAAGGGTTACTCATGTGAGGATATATGTTGCCCCCAGATGAAGGAACTTCATGAAGGGGGTTGCCCATACTATAAAACTGACCCCCCCCCCGGATGAAATACCCGAGGAAAGATGGAGGTCCATCATGGTAAAATCATTCGTAGGAACTAGCATAACAGAAGAAGAATAGGTGGACATAGTGTAATAAGTAGAATGACTGCCCATTTGAGCACTTGCTCCTGGAAAAGTGGATCTGTAAGAAGGAATATTCCAACCTCCTACCGTAAGAGTTGTTTGATGGATATGAATCCTACCAAACTAAAAGGGAGAATAAGGAGGCATCATGCCCCCAGACCCAAAACTTGGATTCACATAAGGAGATGAGACAGAGGATGGAAAGTGCGAAGAAATGTTTGGCATACCATGAGAAAAATGATTAGAGGCCCAAGGTATTGGTTGAGTATCATGATTCTGCATACCATTATGAAACACATACAGATTCGTCCCCATGAAATGAGCGAATGTTATGGGGGAGGTAGCATTAAATGAGGGAGCCAAAGGGACTCCACTATCCATGATAATGAAAACTCACGACGCAATACAAAATCCTAAGGTCAACTAATAACAAAAAATAACACCATAATAAAATAAACAAAAGGCCAGTATGCACACAAACAGGATAAAGTGGCTAAAAGGGGCCTCCCTCCCTAAAGTAGGTATGCCTTGCCCAAGAGGGGCATGAGACTCCCTGCTAAATATTGAAGATATCATAATCAGTTATAAGGGACCTCGTGGGGTTAACAACGAGTCGGTAAGATCCTCCCAGAGAGGTAATCCTCCATAAAGGTTGTGTGTTGTCTAACCCTTATCTGACCCAGGGTACCCACAAAATAGCCCCTGCAAGTAACCTATGTGGTACCTATGTCAAGCATCTAAGAAACCACGATATAACCTGTTATCCCTGATTTTTAGGGATAACCAGGAGATCATGTCCCGAGGCCCACAGGTCCTAGACATGGAGTACCGAGAGCAGGATTGACCTGAGCGTGGCCCTGGAGGGCCCATCCTTTTCTTCTTTCATCAGACTCGTCTTGTCAGTAGTAGAAACATCCATCACCTTCGGCTTGGTCTTGTATCAGAGAAGGCTCTTGCTCCATGAGGTAATTGGTCCAGGTATCATGGTATGTGTCACTTTTGATCATTATAACCTTTAAACATATGCATCTGATTCCTTTTATCTCTGACAACTTCTTGGATCTTACATTGTCCCACTTGACCATTCTTGGGGAGATTGACTGGGTGTCCTAGCAAGCCTGTACCCATAGGTTTTGGTTTTCCACTGGGGGATTTCTGAAGAGCCATCATCCGCTCCCATCATACCACCACTTTTCCATCTTACTCCCGCTCATCTGTCCCATTCCCCTTGTCCGGGCATTAGGATGATCTGTTTGTGGGGTTGCACCTTATCTCGTGGGAAGAAGGGGCTAAAGGCCCAGAAGGTAAAAGTAGCTGGTAAAAGATAAAAGCCTAGAAATAAAACCTCCAGATGCTTCACCCAGGGATCCCCGAGAAGGCAATAAAAGGCCTCTCAGCAAGAAACAAGAGGGACCCAAAAAAATAACAAGCAAGACCTAGTCAAGAGGATAGGGGGTCTCATCACGAGCCAACCTATTATGTTCATGGGTACCTAACAACATGACATTGCCACCATCTGGTTACCACGCCAGGGCAGTGACCTTTGGTTGCATGGCTAAGGGAAAGGGGGTCTCATCACGAGCCAACCTTATCATCTCTATGAAAGTACTTGTGGGTAACAATGTCAGCTCTGGTCACCACGCTAAGGCAGTGCCTTCTGGTTAGCCCTTGAATAAAAAGAAAAAGAAAAAGAAAATAAAGAAAATCATAAAGGCAAGAAAGGGCTTGGAAAAAATTACATCCATGACGGGTACAACTCGCCTTCTACAAAGGCACCCACAGGTAATATCATGCATCCTTCGCTGTCACTCTACCTGTATGTATGGACATCCCATAGCCGCATCACCTCATTTACATGGCTTGGATGAAACCCCTTGGAAACTTTCCTTTCCTTATGGATACTAGCCCAATAGGGTGTCTTGTCCTTTTTCTCAACCTTGTATTGTAGGTTTTTGTAATGTCTTTGAGCTACTGAATGATATATCAGGGTTTTTATGCATATGTTTGATAATATTAATGATGAAATGTGATTAACATTGCTATGATCCCTGTGACTAATAAGCCCATCGAGGGCGTAGTTTTTGATGTGCAGGACCATGCTCGACGGACAGGTACCATTTGGACTGGTACACATGGGGAGATAATTAGTTCGGACCTCCATGGGGCTGAAGATCCCATTAGATGGTTGCTGAGACCCATCAGAGGGGTAGAGATAGGATAGTGTTTGGTCGAGGCCTTGCACCGGAGAAGAAGAGGACATTTCACTAGAGGCACTTTGGCAGAGCCCGACTTAGGGGGAATGACCCCTTTTCAGTGGAACGTTGGCCTTGGAAGCCTCATAACATCCCCATCCTCACCATGACATCATCCAACTTCATGGTCATTCTTGGAGGCATATTGGGAAGTAGTGGCAAGTGTGGCATGTTGGAGAAGCCCCTGGGGGGCTAACATTTTTCTCCTGGATGTCTCATTTTCCCTGAAAGGGGCTAGCGCCTCCCTTGAAGGGGATTTTTCCTTTATTATATCTTAGTTAGTGTTTTCATTTGACAATTTAGTGTAAAAACAATATGATTTTGGTTTATAGCCTTGTCGGCTATTTTTTATGACCTAAAATTAATCAAAGGTCATTGATACAGTATATATTGAGGAGTTTTATCCTCATTTTGATATAACACAACACTCACTCTCCTAGTGAGATCTGATTTTTGCGCCCTACTTGTGTATTTCTTCTCTTTAAGTGAGGCACACTTGTTGAAGGAAGGCATTTCTTGGCATTTTTGGCATTTCTCTTGAAGGAAGGTTTACAACTAGAGTTTGCAATGCTATTTCATGGTGATATGTAAGTGTTTTTCCTGCAAAAATTATTAATTGAATGGTTGTAGTCTTATATTCTTGCATTTGATTATAAATTTTGCTGATTTAAAAACCTAGGGGACAAACACACAAGTAGGTCGTTGTCTCATGTCCCCTAAAAGAGAAATTTTCAGCCATTGAAGAAGAGAGGAAGAGCCTAGCCATAACTACACTCTCATTTCTTCTTCTCCCTGAGCTAGCCGTACCTTTAAAAGTCAAGAAGGAGGAGACGTCTCAAGCCTATGTTATCTACACCTAGGGACATCCTGCTTCTAGGGTTTGGTGATAGGGCCTTGCCTGAGAAACACTCTCCATCACCACACTCTCTTGTCTTGATTTATCTTTTATGCTAGCCATTTTTCCAAGTTAAAACTAAGGAAGGAGGAAAGAGCACGAGGCCTTGCTTTAGCAACACCGGAGTGAGCCTCTTTCCCCTAGGGTTTTGTTTCTGGGGCCCTGCCATAGCAACCCTTCAGAACCCTTCCCTCTAGTCCTTAGTCTTTTCCTTCAACCTTTGCGTCCTCCCTTAATTTGACTCCATTTACCCTTAGGCACTGATCTCAGGCCTCCAACGTTGAAGTGAAAGTGAACAAAAAAACTCTCAAACTATTTGCTAAACGAAACCCTAACTAACCACTAACCCTAAAAGATGACATCATCCTTGGTTATTTCATCTTGACGCAACAAGTTTTTCTTTGTAAGAAATTGGATGGTGGTTTTAAGCATTTATTGAATAAGGGATTGATTGGACACACTGATTGCTACATCATCTTGGTATTTATTGATGAATTGATATTATTTCATTGTTGTATTAATAAACATTGATCTCGTCAATATCTATTGCTTATACATTGATATCAGATAGTTATATGAAGTACTAACCCTTTGAATCATAGCCTGCATGTATTATTCTGTTGTTGCTTTGTTCCGGGCAAGTGTTCTCATTTGGGCCTACACTTCATTATTGGCTGTTTAGCCTGACTATCTGCTCTTGGTGGTGACCTGTGAAGAGGGAATTTCGCTTTGACCTTTATACCTTAGCCTCTTCAAAACTCCAGGTTACCAGGGACATCTCCCCTGGGCCTAACCTCCCTAAAGAGAAAAAACCTCCCCATCGTGGTGACATTGGGTGGGGTAGGTTCCTGTTACGTTAGTTTGGCCTCTATCTTCTAGCCTTTTGACCTAGCTACAAAATGTGCGATAACATTTTGGCACCGTTGTCGGGGAACACTGAGTCAATTCTCCTCAAACAACACATCTTTTCGGTAAGCCTTGCCTCAGAGACCTTTTCTTACAAGCTTACCTGACGACTCCACTAGGGTGTTTTTCCCCTTTTCTTTGATAGTTTCAAGTAAACTATCTGGTGACTCCACAAACTAAAAGGAGATTTAATAATCCTCATTTGTCTTTCAGAAGGAAGCCTCCTTTAAACTCTCCTGTTGTCAAATCACTTTTCGGAAAAAGCCTTGCTTTAAGAATCATGTCTAGCTCTCAGACCACTACAACAAACCCAGTCAACAATCAAAGACAATGGTCATCTACCCTTTTCAGGCTGTTAGACATGTCAGCCATACCAGACTACCCTAGGAAAATGCCACCCAAGTATGATAAGTGGTTGCCTAAATTCACCGGTACTGATGCAATCAGTGTCGAAGAGGATATGAGCAACTTTTGGGCATTCTTTCAGCTTCACCCCATCAATGATGATGCTGAATATCTAGTCATGAAGTTGTTTTCTGCTACTCTTTATGATGCCTCAAGGCGCTGGTACCTAAGCCTCCCCGATGGAAGCATCAAAACCATGGATAGACTTGAAGAGGCCTTTCTCAAAATATGGAGTATCAAAGAAGACCCTAATATGCTTCTCACATGACTAAATAATCTTGCTAAGTATGAAAATGAGTCCATTCGGGAGTTCCACACTAGATTCGAGACCTTACTTCAAAGAATTCCCACAAGCCATCACCCGAAAGATGACTACCTTGTCCATATTTACACCAGATCTTTCAATGGCCAACTAGGGTATCTTCTTAAAGACAAAAATCCCCAGTCCATTCAAGAAGCCCAAGAGCTCGCTACCAATATAGAAGGGAACCTCCTCTCATCCAAAATTGAGCCTTTTGCTAACCCAAGGGGGAGAATAGACACTAAGCAAAAATAGTACACAATGTTGAGCCTACTTCATATCTATGTACCAGTATCAACAAGTTACAAGCCTCCATGGATGGAATCATAAAGAATCAGGAGGAGATGATGAGCAGGATTGTCAAGCTTGAAAGGTCTCAGACCTAGGAACCAAAGGTCCCATACAAAGGACAATTCTAGAAAGGGAGCCAATTTTACAAACCAAAGAATGAGCATGAAGTTCCAAATACCTTGGCCCCTGCAAACGTTGTTGATGAAAATCCTTGGTGCCTGGAGTGCAGTGAAGCGAATTGGGAGCATGAGTGTCCTTACAATGCTAGCCATCAACAAGTCAACAACGTGGATTGTTTCATGGAGTTTCCTTAGATAAATATTACAGATGCAGAACATCAGGAAGCTGTGAAGGAAGTAGCCAGATCAGCAAGGATGGTGGTAATAAACAATCTGGATCAGGAATCATGAGAGAAGCTAAAGAAACAAGAATTTTAGGTATACAGAAGAAAGAACCCAAAACAACTTGCTACTGATTAGGCAAAGCCCCCACCTCTAGAGATACTTCTTCCTAAGACATCCAAGGTTGGTAAGGTTGACCTTAATTTTGACTTCGAAGGGGCATTATAAAAATGCATGTGAATGTCCCTCTGAGAGAAGAAATCAAGATCCCATCCATCAAGGAACGGTTTGATACTTTCTTTTCAGGATCATATGAACCTATGGATCCTCCTATTATGTTACAAGCTGATCATTTCAGGTTCCAGTACGGTGAAAACCCCCCTTTCTTCATGACTTTGACAATGAACAACAAAAACCTCAACAATTGCATGCTGGATACAGGTGCTGGCGCCAGCATGATGTCACTCAAAGTCATGCAACAAATGGGTTTGAAGGTCACACGGCCTTACATAAATGTATGCGGTTTCGAATCTAAAGAAATACCTACACATGGGGTGGTTGAAAATGTTGAAGTTCGCCTAAAGGAGTATCCAGAGAAGGTGATCCAAGTTGACATTGTGGTGGTTGATGTCCCAGATGTGTGGGGAATGTTGTTATCTAGGAAGTTTGGTTCAATGTTAGGTGGGGCCCTTGAGACGGACCTCACATTCTTGCAATTGCCTTTGAAAAATGGAACGGTAGGTCATTTACTCAATGTGCCAATAATTGGGGACCATGTGCAGGATATTATTCACCCCATCGGTAATGATAAAGCGCAAAACAAAATGATACAAACCCTTCAAAATTATTCTCCAGAAGACATGCCATTTGCAACAGAGGAAGACTTTGATCAGATCGAGTGGCCCAAGAGAGAACATTACCAAAGACTCCTAGATGAATTTAAGGATAAAGAAATTGGGACGGTGAAGATATTAAAGAAAAATGAAGATGACGTACAAATCCACCTGTTACCCATGATTTTGGTCATCATGATGATGTATGGATGATGGTGTACTCAGGCTCTTGATAAGAACTTTTACCTGAGAAAAGTTGCTTTCCTCTCTTTCCAAAAATCTCAGTTTTGAGGAAGGTTCGCAGGCTGTCTATACATTTGCCTGCGAGAATGCATGATTCTCGCAGGCTGCCTTAAGCCAGGGTGCGAGAAGTTCGCACTGTGCTTAACTACTAGGATGCGAACCCTCTCTAAAGCAAGGAAAAATATGAAATTCTCGATGTTTCTAGAAGGAATCTTCGAGAAGGATGAGATGGCATTCGAGTGGTTATCCTAGTACTAGATTTCCTGATTCTTTGGGATTATTCTTATCTAAGTAACTAATCCATTCTCTCCTATAAATTGAGGGAATTCTCACGGAGAAAGTTATAAAAACAAGCTAGAAACAAACTAGCAAGAGATTGATTGGAGAATTAGTAGAAGATTGTATGAAGGACTGATGCTACAACAGCTAGAGACACTAGCAAGGTCATCATAAGTGGTTGATTTTCTTCATGCATGAGCAAGTGTGTGTGTTAGAGCTAGGGTCATCGAAAGGAGGCTTGCTAACATCAAGGCTCAAGTTGTAAGTTTCACTTTCTATCAATATAATACAGTAATGTGTCCCTTTCCCATAAAGATGATGTCACTTTATTACATAACTCCTTGATCATATGTATAGATTAGCTATTGAATATATTGATTTGCCTTCACTTCGATTGGTTTGTACTGTTGTGATCTGAATGGCAAAAGAGCATTGGAGCGAAGCTTGGAACAACAGAGACCTAAGGAAGAGTTCATAAGGTATGTTCATGATCCTTACCTCTTAGTTCATTCAATAGTTTAGATCTAGGGAAAGAGTATCATTCTGTCCTACTTTGTTCTAGATCTAGGTGGATCTAGGGAGATCAGTTTGTGTCTGCACTTACGGATTTATCCAATAACAAAATTGGCGACTCCACTGGGGATATTCCCTTTTTCTTTATGGTTTTTGATTTTTTCTGTGGCCATTTTCTCTATTTTCTTCTTTCTCCTGTTTTGTCAGTCTCTGAGTCCTCAGGATATCCTGGGAGACCTTCTGGGTCTATAAGCCTGCTTGAATTTGGATTTCATTTTAAAAATTTTATTATCTTCAGGAGTTCTCGCACTATGTTCACTGACAGCCTGCGAGAACTAGTCAGGTTCGCATCCTGCATATAGGATCCAGTGCGAACACCTCGTACCTTGCTTTAAGGTGCCTGCGAGAATCCTATTTTCTCGCACAGTGTGACACTGCTTGCCTGCGAACAATATTTTTCAAAATTTTTGAATTTGAGATTTGGTTTCTTTGACTGCCCAGAATGGTTGGAATACCTCTTATGAGCCTTTTGGATCTTTGATTCATATATTTCTTGTTTTTGTTTGCATTCTCGAACAATTTTAGGGTTTCAAGGTTTTTCTTGCCCTTTGTATCTTGACTTTCGTTTCTTAACTTTTATTGGCAAAATCATTCTCTCTGACTTCAAGAGTTGAGTGTGTCAGATTGGTTGAGAACCAAAGATTGGTTGAGAGTTAAGTGCTTGTTTTGTCTCTTGTTGCTTTGTTTGGTTTTGAAGGATTAGTCTCTTGCTTTGAGTGTCTTTCAATTACAAAGCATGTGTTTTCTTTAGAATTGTTTAGGGAAAGATCATATTTCTTCTGAATAGTTCGCTTTAAAAGAGAACTTTTAGTTTGGGTT
>ML796795.1:462319-507412 GCA_009831015.1 Picea engelmannii | reverse complement strand
TTGTCAAGTTACATTGAGATTATTGTTACTTGAATAACTAGTACTTGCAATAGAACCATTACCTTGATAACCCATGGCTGTGATCTTTGTTTCATCACCTGAATCAGAACCTAAATCATGTTGTACGGTTGCAACAGTCTTTGACTTCCTGTTGTTGCCAAAATTTTTGGGTCTTCTTTTAGGATGAAGTTTCCAACAATGGTCTTCATCATGGCCATCTTTTGAACAATGTTTACATGTGAATTTTTCTCCCTCTTTCTTAACAACATCATTCTTTCTGCCATTGCCCTTGAACTTATTCTTTCCTTTGTCTCCATGGATGAAAGGCTTCTTGTTACCCTCATGAGTTTCGTTCCTTCCTCTTGCTTCCAAATGAGTGGCCTGAACACAAACTTGATCTAGATTTGAAGGATTAAACATGAGTATAGTATGTATCAAATAACTATGTAAAGCTCCAATGTATTTGAGTAAAGTTTCTTGAGAAGACAAGTCTACTCCCAACCCCAAAGCTCTTCTCCTAAATTCTTGAGTAAAGATTTGCACATTCTATCCTTTAGCTTGTCTAAAATTTTGCCAATCCATAGTATCCTTTTGCTTATATGCCAATGGGTAAAATTGTCTTTTAATTGCAACAATAAAATCATTCCAAGAGGTTAAAATTTTACCATGCTTCTTCATGTCTTCCCGAGTCTTGGATTCCCACCAAATGAGTGATGCACTATCCAATCTTAAAGAAGCAAGCTGAATCTTAGTTTCATCATCTTGAATTTTTTGTATCCTACAATATACCTCAATCTGACGAATCCAATTATCTAATTTCTCAGCATTAACTTCTCCATTGTATATTGGCAATTCGAATTTAATATCAAGCTTTAATGAAGGAATTTGTGAAGGAGTTTTACCATGTCCCTTTGGAGAATTCGAAAGAGGTCTTGAATTGGTAGAAGAAGAAGAAGAAGAAGATGGAGGAGAGGGTGGTGGAGAAGCACCATTCCCTCCATTTCCATTTGGAGTTTTATCACCACTATATCCCTTGTGATTTGTAGGGTTGGAGTCTTCACCTTGCAACCTTGCATTCCTTTCCATAAAGATATTCATAATCTCTCTCATTTCCATGAAAACCTTTCTGAGATCTTCATCATCTGTAGGAACATGTTCATGACTCTCTTCAT
This sequence comes from Picea engelmannii, assembly GCA_009831015.1. NCBI lineage: Eukaryota > Viridiplantae > Streptophyta > Pinopsida > Pinales > Pinaceae > Picea > Picea engelmannii. The sequence goes on along the minus strand of ML796795.1, from coordinate 506,240 downwards.
GAGCCATACTCGGTGAATGCCTCCTTGAAACTTGCGGTGATGGTATATGCTTCCTCCTCGAAGGATGAGAACTTGGCTCTACAAGTTGACCTTCTCCTCTTGTGAGTTTCAACCTTGTGAGCATCAGAAAACAAAACACTTGCAAATAATCAAGCCTTCAAAAACCTATGCTCTGATACCAACTTGATCTAAAAATGAAGAAGACTTGTATTCTTGAAAATATTTGCAAGTAAAATTTATGTGTTAAAATGCAAATGGATCATCTTTGCAACACAACTTTTAATAGGTTTTACTCATTTAAGATGCATATAAAAAACAACATAATCAATGAACAGTAAACACATAACACAACAAATGATAAAGGAGTTCACCCCTCTCTTGGGATACATCTCCTGGTCCAGCTTCCAATGGATCATTTGTATTATTTGCTCAAAGTGCTAAAAAATGTTATTTACAATGCTCAAAATTCCAAATAGACTGCTCCAATGGTTTCAGAACGTCCAAAAACCCCTAGTTGGGCTTTTTCGGCACCTTGTTTGGCCAAAAATTGAAGAAGATAGGCTTCTTGGAAGTCCCCCCTTCAAGCTTGCTGTCTCTGCATCTATAAAACGCACCTTTCATGGCTCAACCTAGACCACACACATATTTAAGCGTAAAAATCTAGCACCAGATGAAACCGTGCGAACCATGCAAACTGTAGGACAGTTACGGGCGCACCTAGCCCCTAACCATCAAGGGCCAGGTCATATGACCCATGCGACCATGCGCTAGCATAAACATGGGCTCCCGTTACATAAGCCAATGGTCAAAGGCCAAATGGAAGGTCATTGAAATAAACGTTGGAACAAACATTAACCGCCCGCGCGCGCCATACAATATAACTGTGGGTTATATGTTACATAACGTGCGACCAAGGGCTAGGGCTAAGCCCTGGACCGGTCACAGCCCAAACCACCCGCATATTCAAACTTATATACATTCCTTGCCATATATATAATAAGTAACAAATGGTGGCATGCCGATTGGTAGCTCTTTTCCAAGTCTTTTCCCCTGCCTGGAGGTCGCATGGTTGACTTCGACCAACGACATAAGTTTTAAACCAAATAATGGATGACACGTGGTGGCCATTGACTGGGCCACGTGTCGTCGTTCCATTCGCTGCCAAACATGCCAAGTCACCTGCCAACTGTCTGAATTCCTATTTTCCACGTTTCGTATGGCCTGCCACGTGTCGTACGACCTGCCACGTCAGCATCCGTACGGACTGTACAGTCAAAAACCCTTTTTTTGCCTGTTTATAAATTTGAACAGAACGCGATATCTCTCGCTCCCGACGTCCGTTGGAACCCAAACAAGTTGCATTGGTTTCGTAACGACAAGGCCTACACTCTCGTTCGATTTGAAGTGATTCAGAGCACTTTGAATTTTCGAGCAAAATTTGATCCCCTGATCATGCATACATAAACTTAAAATCACTAGTGCTCGTATAATTACTATGCATTGGTTATGTTTGTTTTGTTATATGCCTCATCAAAAATCATATAAATATCACCGACTGGGTCATTTTTTTGTTTTTCTTTATGGCACACCAATGCTCGTATAGTTTGTATGCACCGGTGCCTATATTTCCATGTTCACTAGAGGCAAGTGAAATTTTGACCATTTGAGGTGAAATGTCAACACCATTATGTGTTACTAAGCACCGATGCATACATTATATGTAAAGCATTAGTGCGTATATTATATGTAAAGCACAAATGCATATTGTAGTCATGTGCACCATAATATTTTGAAACGATAAATATAATCATACATTATGTCGTTTAAAACAATGATGTTTCTTCACAATGCAATTAATAGGCACTAGTGTGTATGACTCATAAAAATGCACTAACGTCTATTTTATGACACACACCATATAATGAGTTCAAAAGAATACAATGCACTAATATGTATATATTTTAATTAATTGTTTTTTATACAAAATTTCAATTAATCATCTCAAAATCAAATATTTTTTTATAATAATATTTGTTTTTATTATGTTTTGATATAATGATCACATTAATGTGTTTTCCAATGGATTATACCTCTGTTATTTGTAACAATGCAAATTATTTGTATATTAATTAATCAACAACACAACATTTTACAACATTCAACAATGCAATAAAATAATAAATCCATTTTATTATATACAAATAATAGACTCATCGTCATACAAAATGGGACAACGTAAAGGTCCACAATAATCAAAATGCAACCAATATGTAATTGTTACACTTATTGGTAACATGTGATCATGCGATTGACACAATATGTTGAGTACATTGTACAAAATCCTTGATTTTCACAGACAAATATTCCAAAACATACAACTTGTAGTAACTTGCAGTAAGCTGCGTGCATGCCTCATTTCTTCATCACTTGTAGGTGATATTGTATTTTGGTTATTTAACCTAATGTTTTTTTGATTGGCTTATTTTTTTTATGTTCCACCTCTTCATGTTCTATTTACAAACATAGACATAAAGTGTAATAAGTATATCTATATTTATATAGTAGAATATACAGGATTACGTAAATAAATAAAAACATACCATAACAATGATTGTTTCACAAACAATACACATTCTTTCGAAGATGTGTTGCATGTCGTCTCTCAAAATCTCTTCTATTGGATGCACTCCATACTTTGTTTCCTAAATGTTTAATATGCCATGAAAAAACATACTCGATATAATTAATATAAATGCTTCTTATCGTTCCATTAATTATAAAATGAGGGAAGTTAAACAACATAGCTACTTATAAATTGTTCAATTAAACCTTGATACTTCAACATATACTTACAACCCATCGTTAACTCAATGTTGATCAATTCTTCGGTTGGATATTCTTTGCATGTTAGCACATATTAGAAGACATCCATGGACGAGTGTAAATTAACTATTTAAATATAAAGAATACAACAAATATAAAATCTTAAGTACTCACAAATTTTGTGATCAACCCTTTTCTTCCCCGTCGTCCTGTCTTATGTGCTGATTGGGTTCCATTTTTTTTTTCTTTTTTGCAACAAAACAATTGCAAATTAGTATTTCATGCGATAATTAAATTCAATGTACATAAAATAATAAGTCAATGATTACATACCTCTAATGCAATTTGTTGTTGGGATGACTCCTCCTACGATGCCATTATGTTCATTTCTTTTATCATAACCTTGTACACATTTTTGGACATCACTACTGGCATGTACTGGTTTTCCCCTCGCTTGTCCCTTGAAATTTGCATGATCTTTTGGAAAAACAAAAAACACATTATTATTTATTTTTAAAAATTGACATGAAAGTAAATATAGCAAAAAAATTATTTTGGTAATTTTGGGGACATATTATAGAAAAACATGTTTAGTAATAATACTTTTTAGATTATTATTTTTTTTATTGTAAGTTTTTGCTATTTCAAGTTTCATGGGCCTCATTAACCATTGATCCAGAAACACTTTCTATAGTTTATATATAACTTGATTCTTGGATTCATTGGGTTGATTTTTATATTGTAAGTGGAAAGTATGTCTATATGTTGTTTCCACTATATCCCTCATAGTTTTATAAAAAAATTCCCCCTTCTCATTAACTTCCAACACCCCTCTAGAAAAACTGAGGACCAAGTCATCATCACTTACATCCTTCATAATTTTTATCTTCTTAGGAAGACATTCCATTCCCTCGCTATCAATCCTTGCGCAACATTAAAAATTTGAAATCGATTGTTTAAAACGTGTTAGCAACTAATGTTAATAAATTCATTTTTAGTAAAAGGTTAAAGATTTTTTTTTTATCTTGATTACGTTTTAATCCACCTAATTCTTGTCTTTACAACATCTCCATAAATCTTTTATGCTCTTTTGCACTCATATTGCGAACAATATTATCGAGTTTGTTCAAGTTTTTTTCTCTATATGACATGCCTTAACCATTACACATCATTAATTTAAACCTAGAGATAATTCAAATATATTAATTTTTTAATAAAACTTAAAGAACTTACCTTGATCTCTTGTTAGGATGATCTACCATCATGGTTGTTCCAATAAATTGTTTTCCTTGAACTTCTATCGACCGTTTTCTATAAAAAAAAAATCCATGAATCATCAGATATCGAAATTATGAAATATTTTTTACAAAATTAGATTTCGGTGCGTATACATATGTTTAACACACCAGTGCATTAAAAATATGTATACACACACCAATATATGATTATCATGTTGTTATGAAATGAAAAATGTTTTTTTTACAAATTGCTATACTCATGCGGTGTTCTATAAAGTAATAGAAGCACTGATGACTCATTTATATTTATTGCGCATCGTCCAACATGTGGAAAAATTTAAAGCATGAAGCTTTTGGTATTAAAAACATGACTCATTAAAATTAGCGGTGTTGTTGACAAGAACATGCACTATGGTGCACTATTGTTGCATAGTTCACATTGCTAACTGCGAAAACATTTTTTTGTAAGAAAACTGACAACGACAAGGTTTGGGATCCAATGCAATACGTGGTCTCATTGTAATGGATACCAAACACCCCATTTAGAAGTAAAGAAACCCTATAAAAATCTATTTCTTAAAAAAAATCTCCTTGTGAAATATAGAGAGGGAAACCAAGAGAAACAACTAGAAAGATATGACTTCCAATAGTGAAGGTAACTATGAAACCCTTTTATTTTTTTGAGAATGTATTGAAAATTATTTTAATCAAATAGGGGAATGATTGATATGATTAATAGAATGAAATCACATACCTAAAATTTATCCTCTACAGATTTGTATGTGACCTATGGTGATCCCTTGCAAATTTGACTCTTCAAAAAGATCTACCCACTCCAAAGTCTTTGCTGGTAAATCTCTCTTACACAAATCTCTCCTCTAAATTTTGGAAAACAAATGAAATAAGGATTAGGGTTTTAATTTATAAACACATACATTTAGAAAACTGAAATTTCCACTCATTTTTTCACTGTATATTTCAGTGCATTGTTCATAAATGCGTGCATTGTTTTTTCATAACTTACTTTCTTAGTGCACTATATAGTTTAAAAGCACATCCATGCACTTTTTATGTAAAAACACACCAACAAACAATTTAATTGACAAAACACAAATGAAAACCTCTAGAATTAAAATTTTCTGGAGGTTTTGCTTTACAGACGAAAAAGTGGAGGTCACTCTTCAACACCTCTCATAATTTAGCGCACTGATGCATTTTGTATATATACACAACGATGCATCAGAAAATTACTAAGCACAATGATAAATTTTAAAAGCCATTCGAAATTCTATTTGAAGTTAGGTTATTCTATGCTTCCAAAACTTTCATTTAAGAATTTGTTCACGTATTGGTGATGGTTTTGGCTCAAATGTATGAAAACAATGTTATAATATCAAATGGCCAATTATTTAAATTCTATATTATTCCATATTGTTGCAAGTTTTGCCTCATTGTTTGTAGTAAGTCTAGATTTTATTTATATTTCATTCATTTGATTGCATTTATGTTATTTATGCATGTGCATTTGAATAATTGATCATTGAATTTTGTAGGATCATGATTCAAGATCGAGTTCAGAAGTAAAAGATATTCCACCAATATATGTTTGATGCTAGCCTAGGCAAGACTATGTTTGATGAAAATGAATAGTTGCTTCACCCTGCCAATTGTAACATGCCATCTTCTAGCGACCAACTTGGGTCAATGATATTACACTGTGAATTGGATCTCTTTTATGACACCCTAGTAGTATGTGGTTGTTGAAAATGTAAAGGATTGAAGGAGAACCCTCGACGTGTCACATTGTCCCATTATATTAATGTTGTATTACCAAAAATTGATGGTCTAATACCTCCCACTGTGGTCAAGAATTCAATAATTGATATAGAAAATACATTTGGAACACTTCCATATGCTCCTTTTTTGAAATGTTGGAAGCCAGATCAACTAAGTTTCATCCTAAACTGACCAAACTGTCTCCTTCTATTGAGTCAATGTAGCTTTCTAGTGAGCCAAAGTATGATATCAATATTACTCAGAACATCTGTACTAGGAGATCCAAAAAGTTGTATGAGTTGAGAGAAAAAATGTCGAGGTACACACATGACGCAGGAGCATTGTCATCAAAGCGCAAGTGGAAGACAACTCAGTTCCATAACGCAAATTTTGAAGTGACTTTCAATTTAAGAGGGCATGTCACACAAATATTTGAAAAGATTGTAATTAAAGAACATATTAAATGTTTAGAGGCTAAACCATCGCATGAGATTGATGGAGATCATAGTTCCTTCAATGTAGTAGATTACAATATAGATCTGGAGCATTTGCTCTTATCTGTCTGTCTCAAACATTTATTATAATAAGCCTTAGTTGTTGAAATCTTTTAATTTGATAGGATAACACTAAGGTAGTCAGAGGAAAAATCTCTATGAGCCTTTTTGTATAAATAAATGTATTTCATGCCCAATTGAGGCTTTTGAAGTAGTTGTCACTGAAGGTTATTGTTGAGAGTTGTTGTTGTTGTTGTTAAGAGTTGCTGAGAGATGCTGAAGAGTATTGCATGAGCCCATGTACATATCATTTGAATGAATATAAAAGAGAAGCGTTGATCCCAAATGTATAGTATTGTTACTGTGTCTATCTAAATGAATGAATGGTAGGCTTTCTGTTAATTTGCAATTCTCTGTTATTACTTGTTCTTATGTTATGAATGCATTTACATGGTTGAATGTATGCATATATGAGATATTAGATAAGTTTCAATTGTTTCTCTTCTATGAGAAAGTGCAAGGAGTGCACAGTGTCCGCAAGGTGTGCGTTGGCAGAGTCTCTATTGACTTAGAAGCTCAAGAGAGATAATGTGAAGATTTTGTTTGCAAGGAGTACATAAGTGTCCGCAAGGTGTGCATTGACAGAGTCTGTTTTGACTTAGAAGTTCAGGAGGGATAGCTTGAAAGTGTGCGTAGGAGGAAACATACTCAGAGTCATATTGTCTAGGAGGAACAATTGAGCCATATAAGAACTGTTGCAAGGAGTGCACAATCACCCATCAAGAGTTAAGTTGAAGGAATCATGTTGCAAGGTGTTCACATGGTCAATATTTTTCCAAGTGTCGAAGAAGTCATTTTGAGAATTTCAAAGTGTCAAGGAGGAACAAGCTCAGGAGAGATAATGTGGAGCTTTGTATGCGAGGAGTGCATATTTTCCGCAAGGAGTGCGTTGACATAGTCTTTTGACTCAAAATCTCAGGAGGAGTAACTCAAGAGTATTTGTAGAAGAGTGTAAGAACTGGTGCAAGGTGTGCACAACCACCCACAAAGAAGCTAAGCCGTGGAGAAGACCTATTGCAAGGTGTGCATAGATTCAAAATTCGACTAAGTGTCGAAGAAACGCTCCAAGGAGAAAAATTTCGAAGGGAGAACAAGCTCAAAAGAGATAGCGGGGAAGAATCCTTCAATAGGGAGGAGCCCTTTAATATTTCATAAATTAACGAGCAAGATCCGTTCAGGAGGAAGTAGGATTGTTCCAGAACGTCAGATCTGGGAGAGTTGCATGGAGGTTAACCATGGAGTCTTTCGACACTTCATGTTCGGAGGTTTGAAAGTGGTCAAGGAGAGGGGATCGCCGAAGTCCCAAAGATGTGAAGTAATTATAGCCATTGGATGCGAGGAGGATACATGGTAGTGAATAAGAAAGTTTGGAGGGTAGAGATCTGAAGATTTGCGTGGAGAAAAAGTCGATTTTCATGAAGTTGCGAAGGCCAAAGAGATTTGGATTGTTGGATCCAGGAGGAAACGTGACGAAGATCCACATATTTTGGAAAGAGATCATGGCCATTGATCAGAGGAGGAAACGCGTCACCGGATCATGTACTTTGAGGAAAAATTTGTTTGAAGTGCTTGGAACTCCCAAAGCCGAAGTCCAAAGTAGATCATAACCGTTGGCTGTCAAAGGAGCGCAAACCGTAGATCTGGTCCAAGTGAGTTCGTCGGCTCAGATTTCGAATAAGAAGACTACAGCGACATTCAAAACCGTCGAAGCCCAAAGTTGCAAAGAGTGTTGGCTTGAGGTTATAGCACGTGGTCATATTGAAGAGGAGCCTAGCGGAGGAGCTAGAACCCACTAGTTTAAAACTGCCAAGAGTGCCATGGAAAAGGGCCCATGGGTTACATAGGACCTACGTCTAAGGAGATAAGGGGCCTATGTTAAACTAATTCTAAGGTCTAGCAGAGGCCCAAAGAGCTGATTTGGCTTAGTGTCTTGAAGATTCTTGATCGAGAGGTCACACAACCCCTAGGAGAGAAGGGGGGCTACATCAAGTGGTATCAGAGCCACATAATTAATTTCTGTAGGAAAAAAGAGGTAGTTTGATATCATCAAGTGGTATCAGAAGGAAAAGTTTTCTTTTAAATCTCTGTGCATAAGAGAAAGTTCAGCACCATGCCATCTAGAAGATGTGCAGAGCCACCTATAGAAAATCGAGCTGTGGAAAGGGATATGAGAGAACTTTGAGCAATATTAGATGCTATGGATACAAGACAAAGGAGAGCACCTGATGCTGGAGACGTCAGTGATGCAGAGAATAGAGAAGTGGAAGTTGAAGAAGCTGTAGTAGAAGATGCTGAAGAGGAATTCTTGTTGAAAGCGAATGTAAAATTGGGAGCTAGAGCAAAGATAGATATCCCGATGTATGAAGGAAATTTATATGTTGAAGAATTGATATATTGGATAAGATCAATGGACAAGTACTTCAACTATGAAGATGTCGATGAGGAGAAGAAGGTGAAGCATGATGTCACCAGGTTGAAGGGACATGCAATGTTGTGGTGGGATGAACTGGAGGCTAATATAAGATGCAAAGGAAAACAAAGGATCAAGAATTGAGACAGAATGGTAGCCAAGTTGAAGGATAAATTCATACCCAAGGACTATCAGATAAATCTATTCAGGAAGTTGGAATACCTGAGACAAAAAGGATTGACAGTGAAATAGTAGACAGAGGAGTTTTACAACATGAACATCAGGGCTAGACAGAGAGAAAGAGATGACGAAAATGTTTCCAGGTATATTGATGGCATGAGATATGAAATCCAGGATGAAATCAACATGATGATAGTGAGGACAATGGAGGATGCTTATCAAATTGCACTGAAGGCAGAAGAGAAGTTGGCCAGAAAACAAATTCAATGAAGCAGAGGAAGAAGTCTAAATAGAGGAAAGGGAATTTTCCATGACAAGGCATAGAAGCCCAAGGTTGAGACTGGAAAACCACATAGTCACTTAGAAAGAGGAGGAAGTTCCCGAGGTAGATAGTATGGTGGAAGAAATTCTTTTCCTCGAGGAAGAGGAAGAGGCAGAGGAGGAGAGGTGAAGTGTCATGCCTGTGGAAAAACATGATACATGTCTTGGGAATGCCTCGAGAAAAAGAAAGAAGGAGGAGGTGAAGCTTGTTGAAGAAAATATATGAATCTATCTTACTCAAGCATTTTCATATCTTGCTTGGCTAAGGAAATATATTTAGGAATGTTACCCTATGTTTATAGCCTCAAAAAGTGTTTCCAATCCATAAGTATTAATTACAAGGGCTTAGGATGATTTTTTTAATAAAATATTGTTGCAAAAATATAACAGTTTTATACAATTTTCTGAATATTTCATATTGCAAAATAAAATGTGGAGATCAAAAGAAAAAATACCAAGTCACATATGAACATAGATGAGATAGAATATCAATCACTTTATTTCATTCCAAGAAATCAAAAGAATTGTTCTCTTTACAAAATCCCTGTGAGGGGCATGGACCAAGGTCAAACTTAGATATACCCGATGAAAACCATACAAAAGGAGTCTCACAAGAAGTAAAAACTAAACTTTAAAATCTAGATCAGCTTGCCACAGATTGCTTCCCACTTGAATCTGCGCAATGTCCTTTATCAATCATGAAATTTAATTCATAAACATAAAATTCTACACAGACTATCAAAGATAGATCAACACCTCTAAAAACACGTGTTTGAATGATGTGATTCAACTTTGAACCTTACTGTCTACAATAGGAACCTGCTGTCATAAAAGAGAATTAGGACTTTGATGAATTGAAGAATGAATGAAAACTGAACTATCTCAATAAAACTTAAGAGAAAACCTTAGTATGATTTCTCCTTCTATTCTCCTTTTGTTCTTTCTTCTCATTTGGATTTTATGCATTCCAAATTAGTTGAAGTAGTTCAACTACTTCATTTAGTTAAGTTAACTAAAACTCAACTAACTTTTAGTTTAGGGGAAGAATTAATAATAATAATAATAATAAGGGTCTTTTAATAAATAATAACTAGTAGGTGGGACCCCTTGTGACTCCCTTTAATTTCTTAACAAAAATAAACACAACTAGAAAATAAATTAGACACATCCCTCCTTGTGGCTCCCATTATCATTTCCATAATTTGAAAATTAAATATCAATGATATTTTAAATAATATCCAAACATATAATATCCAAAATATCCAAAATATCCAAAAATAGTATGCTGTCCAAAACCTTCAACAATCCACTTTCCTCAATAAAACAATAATAAAGTATAATAAAAAAACCGTATTTGCCACTTTGAGAGACAAATTTTCCTTTGTTGATGCTATCCCCTTTTGACTTTCCTGAATTAGCCTTAGGTTGTGTACATCCTTTAGGCTTGATCTCATTGATGACATGAGAACAACCATCTTTCAAGTGCATGCGGGAGGAAATGGATTTGGATGAATCACTTGAAGGAGAGGAAGGGGAAGCAACAAGTTTTCCTTTATCATGCATATGGTGGGATTCAATTTTGAGTCTTTTGTTTGTGTGGGAATACTATACATGTGAGTTCAGAGGGGAAATCTAGACATTTGGGTTAATAGGTGGAGGAGGAGTAGGTAAAGACAAATTTGGCCAGCCACGACGGTGGGAGACTGCTGGGTGAACAAACTCCCGCTGTCCATCGTTCTTGGGAACTTCAGGTTGTAATGAAGCATGAGGGGGCACAGGGATACCAGGGATATGATGGGGGTGGAAAGGAGGCCTCTTCGGTCTAGGTTGGACTACCCCTTGTCCAATCCAATTGAAAAATCCAGCTTGGAGGAGCTGGTTTAACTCTTGAGGATCTGCATCGAAATGTATTGAGAATCTGGGCCTTCTAGGCCCTCTGTTCCAATTCCCTCTGCCCCTATTATTTCAGCCATGAATTCCTCTGTTGAAGAATCTCATCCTGTATGCAACAATTATTAGCAACTAGCTTCTTAAACAGACCATACATGACATTCTCTTACTATGAAACAAATTTTGGCTCAACAATCACATCAAACCCATGCAATCCAATCCATAAAAATCATTTAATAATTGTCAATGAGCAGGGGGTGAATAAGGGTTAAGCATTGAGAACATGATTACTGCTTACTAATTCATTAAGCAATTGACTATGCAACAATAACCAAAACATATCAACTGTCATCTATCTCTGTGTTATCCCTTAATCACTGTAATACATAGCTTTAATTTAATTTTAATGAACATGGCGTGCAAAATGAATATGGGATCGTGAGGGGATTTGTATTGAGTGAAAAAGTGAGAAAATGACAGAGAGTTAGCTGGATACTGTTCATAAAATAAATTAAATAAATCAACTATCATAACTCTGTTCAAATTTAATCCAAAAAGCATCCACTTTCAAGACCAAAACATTCATTGTTCCTCAATTTGTATACAAAACTGCTTGTTGTCTCAATAATTAAATTTCCCATAATTCTTTTCTCTATAACAGTCTGTGCATTTATAACTTATGAAAACATTTCCCATTTAATAGTACTGTATATACTAATGTTGACCCCCCCCCGCCCTTTTTTTTTACAATAATCAAAACATGCACATCAATTCTTGGTATATTATGCTCAACATTCATCCTTGATAATCAATAATACACCATGATAAACAATTAACAACCACTGTCCTCTAATAAAAAAATGGGTCTAATTTAGTATACACATGTGCCTTCATTCATAGACAGACTTAAAAACATACTCAAGGGACCAATCATAACACAAGGTCTTTCAACAATGTAATTGATACAATCTTGAATTGACCACAAGAACCAACTTAAACCAAAATGGAACCCCGAGATTTCTTTTTGTGTGCATCAATTATGTAAACTTATTTAAAAAAAAACAAACGATAGTTTGCACAATGATTCCAATATAACCATATCATGTATGAAACGAACATAATTAGATTGACACACATGCATCTCTTTTTACCTTTCCAGAACCCCGATCGAGCTTAGTAAAAATCACACAGGTTTATTTTTATGCAATCAATACCATGATGGATTAAACATAGTGATCAAAACCATAAACAAATAGAAAGACAACTTTCAACTATTTGCAACTACTCATTTTCTTTCTTAATTGTTCAAACAATTCATCGCAGAAAGACCAGACAGAGACTTGACCAAGAGGATGGATTTATAAATGAGAGAGCACGTGTCTTTAAAATTCCACAGTCACTAAACTGATAACCCAATACTTGAAAAACCTCAGAAGGTGCCCGAGGAGGTATAGACAAGACAGAGTCCAAGTTGGGCTCTTTAAAAATTAAATGCAGAGAGGCAACGAGACCTTCTCACCCTTTAAAAAAAAAAAGAGATAGTGGTCTTCCAAATCCTCATATCCATTTTCCATCAATTAATCAACCACAGACCACAATGTAATATTGAAACGAAAAGCAACGAACCATGCTTCATTTTGAAAATAACATAGTCCTTCGAATTATTACTCCAAGCCCTTGACATAACCCTAAGCGAATGCCTGAGTGGAGAATAAAACAAATCATGCTAACCAATCTAGACACACACCGATGTCACTAACACTTTTTGCAGAGAGGGTTAATTTACATAGTGGTGGGTACTCGAAAACATAGATAGATAATGTCTCTTTCCAACACCCAAAAAGCCGAACAACTTTTGAAAACAACTGACAATGAGGCCACATACAATCATCATTATAGTGGGGATGATAGGAGTGGTGTGTAGAATCCATTCACATATCATATCCATTAACTACACAATCCTGCATTAATATTCGGGTGACCAAGACTGGAATTTTGGCAAGCTTTCAACAAAAATATAGTCAGGAACGAGCTCTTAACAACAATTCAGGGTTAGATAAAAGAAGCACACCACCAGTCTACAACCACTCTGTAATTGGATAAAGACTATGATAATGAGCAAGAGTTTATAGCCACTGAAATACAACCAATGGTAAAACCCTTCAACCTTAAAACACAGAGCTTCACGACACCACTGTCACCATCATTTCACAGAGAACCATCATAAAAAACACACTGAATGAGAAAACAACTAATGCACAACCTTTATAACAATAATACCCATTTTTTTGCTTACAATTACCAACATTTTACAGTCATCACAAAAATCCATAACACCATATATACACACAATCGAGAAACTCAAGAAAACACAAAATCCACGCATCATTGAGCCACCATTTGGTTCATAAAACAGAGATTCCATCATGGATGGAAGGTTCAAAGTCATACTTGTGAGAAAATCATTTCAATGGTGAACCGATTGAGTTTTCCCTTGCCAATCCTGGAAACATGGAGCTTCACAACCAACAGAGAAACAATGCAACAATGCAACAAAGCTAGGGTGATGGGAAATAGGGAAGGTCTGGAGTGACGTGCAGTAAATGCCTGTTGCTTCCTCACCTAACCCCATTCAATTCCATGTACGAGACAACCCAATAAACATAACATCCACCATTAAATCAACCATATAACCAATGCATAATCAATGCCATATCCATCGTAAGATCTGATACCATATATATTGCATAGTGCACCACCTGAGATATTTCATATATCTATGTTAACCCTTTCCATAACTCCACACAATAATCACATCAACATTGCTATATGTGCCTCCATTCGAATTTAATAAAATTTGCATAGTCCTTTAACCAAACAAATAGCATAATAGCTAGGACTAACACTTGTACCCATTAATTCTTTCATTTGAAGTTTGCATGTAGTCTTGTATCTTAGCTTAAGGATTAATACATAGTTTCTTTTCTTTTGTTTGAACTCTAGAACCATTTCATAGTTTTTTCCTTTGTTTTGATCATGCTACCATTTAATTATCCCTTTCATATATGTGGATAAGTAATCAATATATGAATTAGTAACAAGGTTATATAATAACACCTGTAACAATCTGATCCTCATAACCATGGAAACTATTCTATGTCGCAAGTGATTACCAACAACATTCGACAATAATGCATTAGCCACTCATTATCATGCCAAATGAAACCAAGACTGCATCATAAAAAATGTAGGACTCTCTAGGCAACATCATAACAATAGAAAAATATTTGTGATATGTCTATCCTTACGCCTCTAGTCTACAAGGGGGTCCCACCTACTAGTATTATATTATTATCGTAATTAAATAATAATTCTTTAGCAATCCTTTGCGGGCGGAATTCATTGTTGCAATTTTAATCGTCAACAGACTGGCGACTCCACATGGAAATTTGTTTCCAAAAGATTAAGAACTTGGATGTATAGTTTTCTAGACCAGTAACATCAGATCAAGAATATATACATCAAAATGATTATGCAACAGGGGGAAGTGAGCATATTTAAGGGAAAAATGACTGGGAATTTGGGAATAACTCATGGAAAGTGTTAAGTATGAGGGGGTTTATCACTATAATAATAATCACTTAATTAATCATAGTAAAGTGTTCTTGACTTTAAGGAGAAAAATTTTCTGATATGCTCTTTTGAATCTTGAAATGGATGGAAGAAAAGGAAAGAAGAAGAGGGATAAAACCAACTATCTTCTAAAATAACAGTTGAAGCAGATAACAATTTTAATGACACTTCCAAGGGGAACACCATGACAATCTTGTAACTTGATTGTTATTGATTAATAATACTTTGTAGAATGGTGTCGTTGTGGAAAAACTGATCCAATATTTTATTTTGACAAGAAATGAAGTTAAAAAGAAATAAAAGTCAAGAAATGTCATAGCAGAAATGAAAAAGCAGAATTGAAATAAGCAAAATAAAAAAAAACCAGAATGAAACAACGTAAATGTAAAACAAAAATGTAAAATTGAAGCAATTAAAACTACTATAATACAGAAAAACATTCCATATAGTGTTAAGCTTTTCAAGTTGGTTCAACGTAATGTTTTAAGTGGGAACTGTTAGTGCTATAGGAGAACAACCTCTCTTGTAAGTCCTTTAGGATGTAAGAATTTGTGCCCAGGACAAAAGCGATCTTAAAAGGACCCTACCATAATTTTTAGAACTTCGATTGCCTTCCTCTATCGGCATGAGCCGAATCCCACAAAAATACCTTCTCATTGACTTTAAATTTGACAACTTTGACACTCTTGTCGAAATATATTTTAACAGTTTTTTGTCTTCTCTTTATTTTATCCAAGGAAAACATCCTTTGCTCCTCTAAAGCCAAAAGTGAATTCATTCTTTGAGAAACATCAGAAGAATTTAATTCCTTGACCTGTAGCATTAACCTTAGAGAGGAAAGTTCCAGCTTGGTAGGCATAATGGCTTCTTGACCATAAACAAGCTGGAAAGGGGTGCAACCAATTCTCACCTTGGTGGTAGTGTGATATTCCCAAAGGCTGTAAGTGAGGAGAGTGTGTCATTGAAGAGGCTTATCTTCAATGAGCCTCTTGATAATTCTAACGAGATTCTTGTTGGTAGAATGGGCCTGCCCATTACCTTGGGGATAATAAGCTGATGAGGTAAAATGTTAAACCCGCAATTTAGCTAAAAACTGGGCCAGCTTAGCAAAAATAAAGGCAGGATCATTATTTGTAATGATTTCCAAAGGAAGTTGAATTTTGGAAAAAATATTAGTTTCAAGAAAAGAAATCACCTGCTCATCTTGTGAATGTTTAAGCAGGAAAACTTCAGTCCATTTTGTAAAATAGTCTGAGATGTCAAGATAAAGAATTGTCCTGTTGAAGATGGAGGATTAATAGGACCAATAAATTCCAAACCCCATTTTGAAAAAGGAAAGTTAGGGAGGACGGGTTGTGGAGGCATAGCATAAAGAAGTTATTTCCCAGCAAATTTATGGCACTTATCACAAGATCTCAAAAAATTATAGGAATCACGAAAGATTGAAGGCCAATAGTACCCTTTCCTGATAATCTTAAAAGCTATGGTTTTAGCAAAAACGTGACCAAATCTTTGATTTTGCAACTAGTAAACCAAATCTTTATACCAAGGATGTTCAGATACAAGAAGGATTTGATTGTCAATGTAAAACACTGCTGATAGAGAGCTATCATGTTCATCAATTTCTTCACTCATTTCAGCATGTTGAGCTAAGTGAAGGGCTAAGTCACATCCCTTGATAGTTTTAGAATTCATGATGGTTAGATCATGCTCCTGAATCTTGGCAAGCCAATTTACAAGCTTTCCTAAAAGATAAGTCCGTGAGAGTAAAAAATTGATAGCAGGTAAAGGGACTTTTACCAGCATATGCTTTCCTAAGATGAAGTGGAATTTTTTTTCAACATCTTTAACAAGAGAGAAATCATGATTTTTAATAAAAGGATATTTAAATTCATCATCTGACAAGCTTTTACTCATGTAAGCCATTGGTTTTTCATTACCTTGGTCATCACATTGAAGGAGGACAACAAACAATTCTTCCTTTGTGGCATTAGTATATATCATAAATTCTTTCTCAAAATCTGGCTTCGCCAAAATCAGTGCAGAAATGATTGCTTTCTTGATCCCTACAAAAGAATTTTCGACATCATTTGTCCAAGAAAAGGAATGATATTGCTTAAGGAGATTGTGAATTGGCTTGACCATTACAAAAAAATCAGGAACAAATCTACGTACAAAGTTAATAACACCCATAAAAGCTTGAACCCCCTTCTTGGAAGTAGGAGCAAGAATATTTAGGATAGAAACAATCCTTTCAGGATCAATGCTTATTCCTGAATCCGAGACAATGTGTCCAAGGAGCTTGCCCTTGGTAACACCGAAAATAGACTTAGAAGGATTTAAAGAAATTCCAAATTTCCTACATTGCATGAGAATCTTTCTAAGATGACCAAAATGATCCGATCGGTTTTTAGAATACACAGTTAAGTCATCAACATAAATCTGAATAATATTACCGATCAAATCATTAAAATCTATTTGCATAGCTCTTTGAAAAGTGGCACCTGCATTAGATAAGACAAAAGGCATATGTTCATAAGCAAAAGTGCCCCAACGAGTAATAAAAGTGGTTTTAAATCTATCTTCCCTTTTTACCTTGATTTGATTATAACCAGAAAAACTGTCAAGTAAGGACATCATCTGTGACCCTGCAACTTGCTGCAAAATCATTTCCATATTAGGGAGAGGAAAATGGTATTTAACGATGACCCTATTCAATCCACAAAAATCAATGCATAATATGATCTGACCTGTTGATTTCCAAACAGGAGCCAAATTAGAAACCCACACAAAATAATTAACATGGAAAATTATCACAACGTTCAAGAGTTTTTCCAATTCCTTCCAAATAGTTGCTTCCAGTATAGGGTTAATGGGTATCTATTTTTTCCTAACTGGTTTTATGCCTTCCTTGATAGGGATGACATGTTGTATAATAGTAGGATAAAAACCACGAATATCCTCATAATACCAAGAAAAAACATCTTGAAATTCACCAAGCAACTTAGTGAACTTCAATTTTTCTTCTTCATAACATTGGGCACCTATTTTAACGTTCTTTGGGGACTAGGGTGTTCCAATTTTCAAGGAAATGGTTTCACCCAATTTCCTTTTTGATTCCTCTTCCTTACGTTTTTCTTTGTCGCCTACATCACTCAACTAAAATGAATTTTCTAGAGGAGTCAAGCCCTTAGGAATTTTGTTATCTTCCATTGATATGATTTCCTTAGGCTTATAAGGTCCATTTTGAATGAAAGAAAAGATGCTCTCATCACTAGGGAAGACTTGCCATGATTCTATATTTTCTGGGATATGCAGACGATAAAAAGATTGAAAGGTGCAATCAAGTCTTTGTGGCAGAATTTGTCGAGTAGGAGAGGCTGCAAAAACAACTAACCTATCAGCCATTGAATTCAATTCCATTTTAACATGAGTGATGTTGAAAGATAACAATTTTGATATAAGTACCCAAACATTTTGAGTGTAATGTTTCATTAACTTGTTACTAGGGGAATATATCTTACGTACAAGGTTTACAACAAGTTCAAAATCACCAAAAACTGTAAGGTGACCACAACCTAGATTATAGGCATTTTCAATGCCTAGCAGTAATGCTTCAAATTCAGTGACATTGTTTGTGCAAGAAAACTCTAACCTATAGGTTATGAATTTTACCCACATGAGAGTACACGATAATACCATATCCGTTTCCTTCATTGGAGCATGAACCATCAAAGTGCATATGCCACATCCCATCCTCTACATCTATTTTTTCCAAGGGAGTGTTGTTCTCATCAACAAAGATGGAGTACACTCCTAGGTCCTCCTCGATATAATTCACATTAGGCTGTGGGACTCTTTCTATGTAAGGTTAAATTCTCCCCTCCCTTAAGACTATAATGTTTTTACTGTTCTGAGGAATGGATAAGTGTGGCCTGTCGAGTGAGAGGTATCCACCCATAAAAGCTTTCCAATCTCTTCCTAAGACGGTTGAGTAATTACTCACTGGCATATATATTACCTAAATATTAAGGGTTTTCCTTATTTCAGGGTGCACGCACAAAACCAAGGTCACATCCTTGATTTCACCTATGGTCGTTTGTTGTAAACTATTATAAAAGAGCATGCTTTTGGTGTTTTCATTTGTACAAGAAAAGCCTAGATCTTCCATAATAGTCTTCGACATTACACTTGGGCTTGAACCACCATGAATGAGACAACAATGGGAAATCTTGTCCATAATATTTACAAAAATATAAAACAAAGGGTTTTTTATAGGGTGCCTAAAGTTATGTACACCTACTTTATTTACAATTGAATCCTCTTCATCTACCTCTTCAGAGAGGTTGGCTACAATGGAATCTTTTTCTTCCATAAAATTTTTCAGATGATTTTGTTGCTTAGGGACGACAACCATATCTAGGAGGGTAGCATCTGCTTTTATATTATCTAATTGATTAAGAATGTTGTATTTGGAAGAGGAAAGAGGGGAGGTAGTTCCTTGATTGTCAAGAGATTTAGAAACCTAAACATTAGAAAATGGTGAAGATGATTTTGGGCTGGAAGAAGTGCGAAGAGGATCATATTTACCTTTTGGAGAGTAGGATTTATTCCTAGTATTTATGATCATAACATCCTCTGGCTTTGCAAAGTCTAGGACAACAATGGTAGTTTCAAGTCTTTTACCAAAGATTTTATCTATGGAACTCTTCTTTACTTCACATGTACTTTCCTCATGCTGTTCCTCGCAAAAGTTACACCAACTGCGAGGCATGATAGCTTTAGGTTGAAAGTTATTTTCATTAAGATTCTTTAAAGGTGGTGAAGAAGAAGATGAGGCCCCAGGGGTAAGAGAGGGGACATTTCCTTTCCGCTCAAATGCTATCATTAGATTATTCATGTCTTGTATAAGCTGTAAGAGGGAAGAAATATCTGTCTGTTTAACTGAGTTTCCCTTAGGAAGACCTGTTCTTTCGAGCTATTCCTCATACTCTAAACAAGTATGGAGAGCAGAACCAAGGTTATTAATGGCCTTTTCTTCAATCCTATGAGAGTAGGGAGAAGGTAATGCATTATAATAATGCATGAAAGAGGATTGGTTCTGAGGGCGAATGAGTTCATGGATTTGGTTGTATAATTTGGTGAAACACAATTTGAAGGACTTTGTTGGCCCTCGACCAAGTTTTGGGGAAACTTTGGTAGTTTCAGAGGTTTTGGCCCACTTTTGGACTTCGACACGTTGATCGAAGTAGGAGTGCCCAGGTAGAGATGAGATCACAGATCTCAGCTATTTTAAGGGTTATGTGGACCCGGTAAGGGGTCCTCTAGGGTTTTGTAACGAGTTTATGAGACGCCAACCCATGGGTTTTCCCCATGTTTAGGCCTTATTGTAAGATTTTGTAAAGTATAAATAAAAAGGAATGTAGTGTAGAAGTAGTAGTTCGATGTGAAATAGTATCTCCGTGCGAAGGAATGTAAGTGGTTGAGGCTTTGCGCTCGACTGTGATTTTGTAGAAGGTGCTAAGTGTCGTGATAAGGAATTTTGGCTATGTGCATTTGATCTAGTTTTGGAAGGTAAAGAAGGAGGATCTAGTGTTTAGTGCGCAGATCTCCTGTCTTGTTTGAAGTTCGACTCTGTGGCTTAGTGCACAGGAGTAACTGGATGAAATATTTTGGCGAATAATAAAGAGGCGAAGCATTTTGTGGATGTAGCCCCACCTTTGAGTGAACCACATATATCTGTTGTCTCATGGTTTTCTTTTTGAAGTGTTATTTGTTTTATACATTTTCTTAGTTCTTTGATTATGACGTGTAAAGAATTTATATTTTGTTGCATAAGTATTTTACTTATGATTAAGGGTAAATGAATGCTAGATTTAACTCACAGTGCTAAGTGCTAAGTGCTCAGGGTACATAATCACTTGTTGTTACTACACTTATTTTTCTTTGATTATGCTCTGTGGTGTTAATGAGGTTAATAAACTAATGCATGTTCACTTCCTAAGCATTAACATAATATTCTGTGAAATAATCTTATCATAGAATCATGTCCCAGCTTGGTTACATACACTTGCATCCTGTAACCCCCCTGCTTCTACCTCGGGCTAGGCTTCACCTGCTTCGTAGGTGTTGCCAAAAGGGATGGTAGTTGGGGTTTTGTTGGTGTGTTGTTAAGCGTTGAAGCTTGAGTTTGCCCCTGTGCCAACAAATGGTTCCGTTGCAGGGACTTGAAACTGTGATTGCTGGGAACTAAAGTAAAGAAAAAGAAAAGCTCCGTGCAGAGGTCTGCTGCTGAAGTGCACATTACTCTACTTGACTTGCGAAGCTTTGTGTCAAGAAATTAAGATATTCTGAAGAAAAGAGGTAATATTCTAAAACAGGCAAGCTTTGTGCTTTGGTAAGATAAATATAAGTGAAAATTTTTGTTTTGAAAGCATGAATTTAAGTATGTTTAATAGATTCTGTCCTAGTCTGAAGGCTAGGGCACAGTTGAAAGAAATATTTTATTTGAGTAAATTTAATGGAAATAAATATAGATATGTTATACCTATGCATAGAAAGATTTTTTGGACTAATAAGTGGATGCGGGAACCTAGAAAGAATTTTTGCATATTGCAGGTCCAACGCTATGATCCTAGGGGAAGTGCGTAGTACATAAAATATTGGGGAACATTTAAGAGAAAAAGAGGATTGACTTTGTGTTATAATTGTAGAAGGTCGGGACATCTTGCTAAGGAATTCCTTGGGGTAGGCCCTATTTGTCTTTGTTGTAAGATTGTTGGTCATGAGGTTGAGGATTGTCCAAGGATTATTGCTAAAGTTAAAGGGAGGTACATAAGACAAGAAAATTATGAAAAGAGTCAAGAGACTAAGGGTATGTTAGAAAGTCATGAAGAGAAAAGGTCAGAGGAAGTTCATACTATGTTATTATAGTTGGAAGAAACTATGGATGTTCACAAAGATGTCAGTTTACCAGAAAACCTGAAAGAAAAACAACACATAAGTGCAAGAATAAAAGACTTCGACATAGACCGTATAGTCTTGGATGAAGAAACACAAGTGAATATTATGACAAAAGAAACTTGGGAAGTTTTGGGAAAGCCTACCATGGTACCTTCTTTAGGAAGGATAGGCTTGTTTAAGGGAAAGATGATAAAGTTATGTGGAAGAGTAACCACTGTACCTATTATTGTTCATGGAACATCGACTGCAGAAGAATTTGAAGTCATTAGGTTTGTTGAGAACAAAGCCCCTTTCCCACTTTTGTTAGGTAAAACTTGGATTGAGAAGGATAAGATCAGAAGGAAAGCAGAGGAAGAAGCTACATAAAAGAAAAAGAAATAATTGAGGAATTTCATAGCTAGGAAAATAGACCAACTAAGAGAAGAACGAGAGGATAAGTTGAAGCAACAAAGAAAAGTAACAATGCAGGAGGGACATAAAGAAAAATAATTAGCTATCAAGGTTGAAAGAATGCAAGAAGGCTTGAAGGACCTATCTATCCAAAAGAGAAGTGTGCCCACTCAGGAAGTGTTAAGAAAAGGGGCTAGGGGAAGATAAGAATAAAAATGGAAAGAGGATTCCAGAAACAGTTAAAGAGACTCAGATAATAGGAAAGAAGGAAAGGAATCTCAATAAAAAGAAGGCTAAGTTGGAAAAGTTACAAGAAGTTAAGGAAACCAGATGGAAGACTTCACAGACCAGAACCTCGCAGGAGGCAGGTTCACAGGGTTTGAACCTTGCTGGAACAACACGTCCACGCAGATTTGGACTTCACCCTGACAAAGTTATATAACTGTTGGAGGCGCCCTGACCATTAGAATGACGCTCTAGAATGGTTAGGAAACACATTTATGGGTTTATGGATTGATTTTGGATGTTGAGACAGTTCCATAATGACTAGATTTACATTAATGGAAGCATTTAACTCTAGTTCATGTTTGTTGGAAGATCCATCATGCCGTCCCTCTAATTTAACTCGTCAATCATGGTGCTGGGACCACTTTTTACTACCCGTGAATGACTAAGCTATGTTGAGAACTGTCCAAGTGTTGAACTGATCTTCTTGTCATTATATGAAAGTATACCCCACCTGTCTATTTGTCTATCTATTGTCTGTTAAAATATATAATGCTAGGCGAACCCAACGACCTTGAGAAGTCTGTCGAGGAAGTTCTTAGGAAACTCATGGCCGACAGGCCTGTATCTGAAGGTATTCAAGCATCATCGAATAGGGGATTGCAGGATTCCCCTTCAACTAGATGTCGTGCCACCCACATCAACCCTGTAACTGAACAAAGAAGCAAGCACCGCAGTGATTTGGCTAACGTGAAGCAAATCCCATCGATCTTGCCTAAGTATATTCTACCTTGTTGGACAACTGAGAGGGGGGGGGTGAATTAGTTGTCACCGTGCTTAAACAATTTTATACTTATTTTAAATTCTTTGCAGACACACTTAATGACATTCACAATAGTGCAGGGAAGTAAGCAATAGTATATTTAGTATCAGTCACACACATGTGCTACACAGAGACAGATATTTCCTGAGGAAACCCGTACAGGGTAAAAACCTCTTTTTCTTTATATGATAAGTAATATTTACATTCTTTACATTATCATACATATGAGCACCAACTCATAATGAGGCTGCAACCTCAGTTTTTCAAGATGCTACTTGCTGAGAGCACCCACTCTCTGGTTTCTCTAGCACCAACTAGAAGGAAGCACCAACTCCCTAGTTTCTCTAGCACCAACTAGAAGGAAGCACCAACTCCCTGGTTTCTCTAGCACCAACTAGAGGGAAGCACCAACTCCCCAAGTGTTCCAGCACCAACAGGATGGAAGCACCAACTTCCAATCATACATGCACCAACCTGTAAAACAGAGAATAACAGTTCTCCCTTGCACCTCCCTGCCACCCTGGTTTCTCTGGCTACAACCAGATGGAAGCCACAACTCCCTGTGTTCAAGCACCCACTTGAACCTCTGAGGACAAACAGTCCTCCCTAGCACCTCCCTTCCACCCTGAAATATAAATCTTTGTTAATGAAACTTATCACAGTGATACAATATTTATCATCGGCTTACCAGACTTATCACTGTTCTGCTACACTGCACTGCTCTATCTGCATCAATGTCTTCTACACACTCCTTTAAGCTTTATGTTATTATGACGTTACGCACTGTGTTCCATCTCCATTTGATCCACCATTCTTCTGCTCTGTATTTCAGCTGCTGTACACTCCTCCTTCTACCCTCCTGAATCCCTCATAACAACAACAACCTCATATCTTCTCTGACCGTGTACTTATAGCTTCTGTGCACCTTGTGCATGCAATGTGCACAATGCCTCTGCATCCCCACTCCACACCGATCTCCTCCACATCTCGAGTGCTCTGCCTGATCATCAATCACAACTCTTCAGCTTCTCTGGTGGTTCCCACCACGCGTCAAGCATCACTGGGTGTTCTGCTGAGATTCCTCAACCTCTCAGGAAGTTGAGACTCTTCGTCTTCTCTAACACAGTCGAGCTTATCCTTTCTATTTCAGATACAGACTTCAATGCTCATCCATCTGTCAATCCCCTCTAAGAATAGTTTTCATTCATTGGAAGAAGCCTGTAGACTCTTCAGCTCCTCTGGTGATCACACAGAAGTCTATTTGAATCTTCTGGCATAAACCATCAATGGTTTCTAGCAGTTACACTGTGAGGAGAAATATTAGCCCTCCGATTATTCTCAAATTCACCTGTACCGTTGGATTGACTCTGATGGGTTCTTGCGTTTATTTCGCTATTTCGCATTTTGGTATTTTAGCATTCGTGTGATCTATTATATCGACACTCCCAATCGCGATTCACGAAATTCCAAGGTGGATATTATCTCCACTAGATCCTTCCTCCAAGTGACCACATGCGGTGACCATAGACTGCGCCATTTCACCTTTTCGGTATTTTCGCGAACTTATGACCTTCATCAACCCTGATCGATGGTCCACAATCTCAATGAATTGATGGTCTAGATCTCATCGTGAATTCGCATCTCACCGTTCCTTAGATGGAGGTTCTCATCTCTCCAAGTCGCGATAGGAAAGACTCCGATATGGAGCTTAGATCAACGGTCCAAAATCTTGGTGTATTGACGGTCCAGATCTCATCATGAATTCGCATCTCGCAATTCCTTAGATGGAGGTTCTCATCACTCCAAGTCGCGATAGGCGAGAATCTGAGATGGAGCTTAGATCAACGGTCCAAAATCTTGGTGTATTGATGGTCCAGATCTCATCGTGAATTCACATCTCGCAATTCCTGTGATGAAGGGTCTCATCACTCCAAGTCACGATAGCCGAGACTTCGATATGGAGTTGGATCAACGGTCCAGATCAAACCTTGATCTGACGGCTAAGATTGTTTCACAATTTCTCATATCGTGAATTTGAGAGGTTAGGGAACCCCGTTCCTTTGACTTTCCAGTCAGCGACATGACGATCTTTCGCCACGTGTCTTATGGACCCAATGGTTCAGATCTTGTCGTGATTTTGACACTTCACAGGCCTTCTTCATTCTTGATCAACGGTCCACAATCCTTGGTGATCTGACAGTCTAGATCTTTTTATGATCTCGCATATCACGAGTTTTAACCTCTTTCATTTGGATTTCCTTATCTGTGAAACTCCGAAATGGAGTCTTTGTGGTGCTCTGATCTTTCACCACGCGTCCGTCCCCGATCAATCCCGGATCCAACGTTCACTGTTTCTCCTCCTCTTCCATTATCACTTCGCTGCTAATCATGTTGATCTTTGCCATCGTTGTTCTTGACATCAATGACAAGCATACACTGCCTGTTCAATATTTTCCAACAATCTCCCCCTTTGGCATTGATGGCATCAAAGGCACCCATAATCTTTTCTCCCCCTTTGACATCAATGCCAAAGAGAACATGCTCCCCCTGAGCTGTTGCAGTATTTTTAGGAGGTATCAGATATGAAATCAATACAAGACTCCCCCTAACATGATGGACTTTCTTAGGTGTGAGACTGGATAACACCCAGCTTCTGTCTGAGATATTCAAATGGTGTCTTGGCTAGAGGTTTAGTAAAAATGTCTGCTATTTGTTTTTTGGTTGGAATGTACTAAAACTGAACAACCTGATTGGTGACCTGCTCTCTTAGAAAATGATATTTTATGGGAATATGATTGGTCCTGGAGTGGAATACAGGGTTCTTAGACACACTGATGGCACTAGTGTTATCACAATGAATTGGGATCGGTGCAACATACTTTACCTCTAAGTCTGCAAGTGTCTGAATCATCCATAATACCTGAGTGCAACAGGTAGCAACAACAATATACTCTGCTTCAGTGGTTGATAAAGAAATGGAACCTTGATTTTTACTAAGCCATGCTACTAAAGAGTCTCCCGGGAAGAATGCTGCTCCACTGGTGCTTTTTCTCTCATCAACACAGTTTTCCCAATCTGCATGTGAATAAGCAGTTGGCTGAAAATTCTGATTTCTAGGATAACATAGACCATAAGTCATTGTTTCTTTAAAATAACTGAATATCCTTTTGACAGCGTGCAAATGACTCTGTTTAGGTGCGGCCTGATATCTTCCTACCATTCCTACAACATGCATTATGTCTAGGCGAGATGCTGTGATGTAAAATAGGCTGCCTATCATTGATATATATGAGCTTTGATCAACATCAGGTGAGTCATCATCCTAGCTTAATTTACATCCAGTAACCATAGGTGTGCCCACAGGTTTAGAATCTTCCATTTGAAACCTTTTCAACATTTCTCTTAGATATTTTTCTTGAGAAATGAACATCCCTTCAGACCTCTGAGTGATTTCTAGACCAAAAAAAAATGACAATTCACCTATCATGGACATTTCAAACTCAGACTCCATGGTAGAAGCAAACCATTTTACCAATGGATTGTTATTACATTCGAAGATGATGTCATCTACATAGACCAACACAATGAGAAAATCATCACCCTCTGTTTTGATATAAATATTGTTGTCAATTGTTCCTCTCTTGAATCCTTTGCCTTTGAGATACGTATCTAGTCTGTGATACCAGACACGAGGAGCTTGTTTTAGCCCATATAAAGCTTTCTTTAGCTTGCATACTAAGTCAGGGTCTCCAGAAAACTCAAAACCATCTGGTTGTTCCATATAGACTTCTTCATTTAAATATCCATTAAGAAAAGATGACTTGACATCCATTTGATAAACTTAAACCTTTTATGACAAGAATAGGCAAGAAATATTCTAATGGCTTCTAACCTTGCTACGGGCGCAAAAGTTTCATCAAAATCCAGTCCTTCTATTTGAGCATAGACTTTACAGACCAATCTTTCTTTGTTCCTGACAACTTGTCCCTGGTCATTCAATTTATTCTTAAAAATCCATTTTGAGCCAATGACATTTTTACCTTTCGTTCTATGGACCATCTCCCACGTATTGTTTTTCTCGATCTGATCAAGTTCATCATTCATTTCTTTAACCCAAAGGTAATCTTTGCTGGCTTCATTAAAATTCTTGGGTTCCTTCATGGATAGGAATACCATATGCGATTGCTCGGTGTTTTTGATTAGATTTCTCCTTGTTTGTACACCTTTGTCTTTTCCCCCAATTATCTAACTTGCAGGATGATTCTTTTGAATGATTTTGGAGGAGGGATTCGAAATTGACTACTGATTTGAGTATGTCTGAGTGTCTAAGTCTTCATCCAATTCAGAGTTTTTATTTTCTGATTCTTGGACCTGTTCATCTTCAGCTTCAGCCGTGTCTTCTGTAGAAGACTCATTCCTGTACATCTCTCTCGTTGGGATTCCTTCATCAACTTTTACATCAATACAGTCAACCATTTTGTATAGCCTCTTATTATAGCATCTACAACCTTTATTGTTTGTATCATACCCTAAGAAGATACCTTCATCAACCCTGTCATCATATTTTCCAAGGTTCTCATCATTATTCTTTATATAACATTTACTCCCAAAGACTTTGAAGTGTTTAATTTTAGCAGGTCTCCCAAACCACAGTTCATAAGGTGTCTTGTCACTTTGTGGTCTGAGGTGAGATTTGTTAAGCACATGAACTGCTGTGTGTATTACTTCTACCCAATAGTTTTGACCAATGTTCTTCTCATTCATCATTGACCTGGCCATTTCCTGCACTGTTCTATTTTGCCTCTCAACAACTCCATTTTGTTGTGGAGTTCTAGGGATTGTGTATTCTCTCTTGATACCATGCTAATCACAGAATTCCTTGAAGTCTATTGACATAAACTCTCCTCCTCGGTCCGATCTAATTGCCTTTAACCTCTTGCCTATTTGAGTCTCTGTTAAAGCCTTAAATATTTTAAACTTTTCAAACACTTCAGCTTTTTCTTTGAGAAAGGAAACCCAAGTAAGTCTGGAGTAATCATCAATAATCAGCATGAAGTAGTTTTCTTTCCCTGTGCCTTCCTATCTGGATGGTCCACATAAGTCCATATGAACTAGTTGGAGTGGTTTCTCTGTTGAAGTAAAGCTCTTGGACTTAAACTGAGTCCTGTTTAGCTTCCCTACTTGGCAGGGTTTACATATCGAATCTTGGGGCTTTGATATTCTAGGAAGATCTTTTACTGCCTCGAGATTTTTGAGTTGGATTAAGTGATCGAAGTTTAGATGTCCAAGTCTTCTATGCCATAATCAACTTTCATCATATTTTCTTAGATGACATTCTTCTCTATTTTCTTTCAGCACATATACATTATTTTCAGTTCTTATGCCTTTGGCCACCACTTGACCTGAGTTTACAGACTTTATCTTGCAGTCCTTGGACGTGAACACTACTTCACATCCTCTGTCACACACTACTTCACATCCTCTGTCACACATTTGACTTACACTGAGCAGGTTATGTTTCATCCCTTCTACAATTAGCACATCTTGGGCTTTTCCTTTTCCATTACTTAAGCTTACCATCCCTTTTCCCTTTATTTTTCCCGGAGCATCATTTCCAAAAGTTATGTTTCCAAATTTGCCTTCACTAAGTGACAGAAACTTACCTTTGTCTCCCGTCATATGTTTGGAGCATCCACTATCTATATACCAAGGGTTCGTTTTTCTTTGCGCGGACAATACTAACCCACACTTGTCACTTTCCTTCTTCTTCCATAACTTGACATTTTCAACAGGGGATTTTGAGTCTGATTCATAGTTCTTTAACTGAAAATCAATAGATTTATGTCCAAAGTTATGACAGATGTAGAATTCAATCTCATTATTCAATAGGTCAAACTTATTGTTGCAACGTTGTCTACTCATTGACTGTTGATTATTTCTTGGCTTTCTTGGTTGTATGTCTCTAGACTTAATTTGGCAAGTTGCATTCTGTGAAGGTTTGTTATTTGGCTGCATCAATCTTTGTTGTGGGAAGTAATTATTCCTTCAAAATATTAATTGCTCATGTCTAAGTCTGTAGGAACAATTTATAGCTTTGTGACCAAAATTAGAACAGTAGAAACAATAACCATAGAAAAATTCTTTGTACTTGGAAAGTAGTTGTCTTCTTTGAGAAAATCGATTTCTTCCATGCTAATGATGTCTTTCAGCAGGGAGCACATTATTTCTTTGTTCTGCAGATTCATTCCTAGCACCTTTTTCTTTGCTCGTCCTGGGAAGCTGATTGTCTTCCTTTGTTTCTACAGGTTTGTTGCAGTTATTGGTTGTACACTTGACAAACTTTATTTGTTCCTCATTTCTTGTCTTACTGCTACCCGATCCTTCTTCATAACCCAAACCAGTTTTCATCTTTGGATTCCTTTGCTAGTTCAGAATGGTGGCTAGTCCTTCTGAGTCTTTGATACTAGACAGATTTTGATTATACAAGGCTTGAAAATTCTCCAATTCTTTCCTCGTTTTCACTACTTCTTGTTCCAATGCTTCACATCTTGCCTTCTTTTCTGATAGCTGTTGTTTCAGAATATCTTCGATTTCCTTTGCCTCCTCTAATTACACCTTTAATAAGATAAGGTCTTCATCAGGTCCTTTAATGTCTTTCTCGAATTTTATCATCAATTGTCTTTGCTTTCTATTCTTAATTCTTAGTATGTCAATCTCTTCCAGTGCATTGATTAGTTCTCCTTCCATGTCAACCACAACTTCTTCTTCATTAACTTCACTTCCTGTGTTGTTATTATCATAATCCTCTTTGGCCATAAGTATGAAGTCATTTAGTTTATCTTCAATAGGGGAGTCATTGTCTTCATCATTTGAAGGATCATCCTCATTGTTTACGTAAAGACTTTTCTTCTTAAAGTTATTCTCTTTAAAGAAATTTCTGTGTTTATGCTTCTCCTCATCATCATATGTCCGATCCTTTCTTTTGTGGGGACATTTATTTGTAAAATGACCTATTCTACCACAGTTGAAACATTTGAAAGGTAGTTTACCTTTGTATTTTCCTGATCCCTTCTTCAGTCTCTTCACAAATTTTGCTTCAATTTCATCGGGCTCAGAATCCTCATTCTTGTCTACTTTGAATGATGCTTCTCTAGAGGTGGGTTTGTCTTTAACTATTCTCATTTCATAAGCAGTCAATGTTCCTAGAAGTTGATCAAACTCCAAGGTTTTTAGATCATTAAGTTCTTCTATAGCAGAGACCTTTGGGTTGAACCTATCTGGGAGAGATCTCAAGATTTTCTGAACTAAAGAAGGTTCCTCAATTTTTTCACCAAGTGCTTTCATTGCATTTACCATTTCTTCTACTCTTAGAAAGTACTTTCCAACTATTTCATCTTCCTTCATCTTCATCTGTTCAAACTGTATTCTGTAGGTTTGAAGCTTGGTGTCCTTTACCTTCTCATTACCTTCATAACTGCTAATGAGTTTGCCCACATTTCTTTGGCAGTTCCTAGGTGCATAACTTTTAATAATTCTGCTTCTGCAAGCCCACTCAAGATAGCATTCATAGCCTTAGCATTGAAGATAAATTATAGCTTGTCATCCTTCTTATCTAATACAACTGGCTTTACATAACCAGTATCTACCACATCCCAGACATCTGCACCTAAGGCCATTATGTAGGTTTTCATTCTGACTTTCCAGAAGGAAAAGTTTGTTCCATTGAACAGAGGAGCTTTGTTGGTTGAAGTTCCTTCACAGCTTCACATGTTTAAGCTCTAGGATCTACCCTTATATGAAAGGGGCCAGCTCTGATACCAATTGTTGGACAAATGAGAGGGGGGGGGTGAATTAGTTGTCCCCATGCTTAAACAATTTTATACTTATTTTAAATTCTTTGTAGACACACTTAATAACATTCACAATAGTGCAGGGAAGTAAGCAATAATATATTCAACATCAGTCACACACATGTGCTACAAAGAGACAGATATTTCTTGAGGAAACCCATACAGGGTAAAAACCTCTTTTTCTTTATATGATAAGTAATATTTACATTATTTACATTATCATACATATGAGCACCAACTCATAATGAGGTTGCAACCTCAATTTTGTAAGCTGCTACTTGCTGAGAGCACCCACTCTCTGGTTTATCTAGCACCAACTAGAAGGAAGCACCAACTCCCTGGTTTCTCTAGGACCAACTAGAAGGAAGCACCAACTCCCTGGTTTCTCTAGCACCAACTCCCCAAGTGTTCCAGCACCAACTAGATGGAAGCACCAACTTCCAATCATACAGGAACCAACCTATAAAATAGAGAACAACAGTTCTCCCTTGCACCTCCCCGCCACCCTGGTTTCTCTGGCTGCAACCAGATGGAAGCTACAACTCCCCGTGTTCAAGCACCCACTTGAACCTATGAGGACAAACAATCCTCCCTAGCACCTCCCTTCCACCCTGAAATATAAATATTTGTTAATGAAACTTATCACAGTAATACAATATTTATCATTGGCTTACTAGACTTATCACTGTTTTGCTACACTGCGCTGCTCTGTCTGCATCAGTGTCTTCTGCACACTCCTTTACGCTTTATGTTCTTCTCACGTTATGCACTATGTGCCATCTCCATTTGATCCACCATTCTTCTGCTCTGCATTTCAGCTGCTGTACACTCCTCCTTCTACCCTCCTAAATCCCTCATAACAACAACAACCTCATCTCTTCTCTGTATCGTGTACTTATAGCTTCTGTGCACCTTGTGCATGGAATGTGTGCAATGCCTCTGCATCCTCACTCCACGCCGATCTTATCCACATCTCGAGTGCTCTGCCTGATCATCAATCACAACTCTTTAGCTTCTCTGGTGGTTCCCACCATGCATCCAACAACACTGGGTGTTCTACTGAGATTCCTCAGCCTCTCAGGTAGTTGAGACTCCTCATCTTCTCTAGCATAGTCGAGCTTATCCTTTCTATTTTAGTTACAGACTTCAACGCTCATCCATCTATCAATCCCCTCTAAGAATAGTCTTCATTCACTGGAAGAATCCTGGAGACTCTTCATCTCCTCTGGCGATCACACAGAAGTCTCTTCGAATCTTCTAGAAGAAACCATAAATGGTTTCTAGCAATTACACTGTGAGGAGAAATATTAGCCCTTCGATTATTCTCAAATTCACCTGCACCGTTGGATTGACTATGATGGGTTCTTGCATTTATTTCGCTATTTCTCATTTCGGTATTTCAACATTCGTGTGATCCATTGTCTCGACACTCCTAGTCATGATCCACAAAATTCCGAGGTGGATCTTATTTGCACTAGCTCCTTCCTCCAAGTGACCACAGGTGGTGACCACAGACTGTGCCATTTCACCTTTTTGGTATTTTTGCGAACTTTTGACCTTCATCGACCTTGATCGACGGTCCATGATCTCGACGAATTGACAGTCCAGATCTCATCATGAATTTGCATCTCGCTGTTCCTTAGATGGAGGTTCTTGTCACTCCAAGTTGTGATAGGAGAGACTCCGAGATGGAGCTTAGATCAACGGTCCAGAACCTTGGTGTATTGATGGTCCAGATCTCATCGTGAATTCGCATCTCACAGTTCCTTAGATGGAGGTTCTTGTCACTCCAAGTCGCGATAGGTGAGACTCCGAGATGGAGCTTAGATCAATGGTCCATAATCTTGGTGTATTGACGGTCCAGATCTCATCATGAATTTGCATCTCACAATTCCTGTGATGAAGGGTCTCATCACTCCAAGTCACGATAGCCAAGACTCCGAGATGGAGTTGGATCAACAGTCCAGATCAAACCTTGATCTTACGGCTAAGATTGTTTCACGATTTCGCATATCGCGAATTCGAGAGGTTAGGGAACCCCGTTCCTTTTACTTTCCAGTCAGCAAAATGACGATATTTCTCCATGTGTCCTATGGATCCAATGGTTCATATCTTGTCATGATTTCGACACTTCACAGGCCTTCTTCATGCCTGATCAACAGTCCACAATCCTTGGTGATCTGACGGTCCAGATCTTTTCGTGATCTCGCATATCACGAGTTTGAACCTCTTTCCTTTGGATTTCCTGATCTGTGAAACTCCGAAATGGAGTCTTTGTGGTGCTCTGATCTTTCGCCACGCGTCTGTCCCCGATCAATCCTGGATCCAACGTTCATTATTTCTCCTCCTCTTCCATTATCACTTCACTGTTGATCATGCTGATCTTTGCCATCGCTATTCTTGCCATCAATGACAATCATACGCTGCCTGTTCAATATTTTCCAACATACCTTTGGCCGGAGATGTTAACCACAAAAATATCCCTCATGATTTCAAGTACTCTGTGTTCACTGTGTACATTCCGAAAGGAATTTGCATAGTAGGGAGTCAGTTAGGGTAGAGCCCGCTGTTGAAGAACAATGACTTCAATTTAGGAGACCAGAAGAACTACACCATGCTATCTCCTCACCATTACTTAATGAAGACAACCGGAAAAAAACCTCGCCTCATCCCTGTCAGGCTGCTAAATTGAAGATTTAAATGACCTGAAACACTAAATTGTCAAACCAGGGTAAGTAAACTTAGAGCTGCTACACTGTATGTGCGGGTAAGCTAATTCCTATCTAAAGACTATCCTTAAAAGAAAACACAAACTCACTCTAAGAAACTGAATCTTAATGGCTATCTTGAAACTTATCATTTCCTATGTAATTCATCAATAGAAAACAGTCCTATGCCTAAGTGCAGATGCTTCTATTTCTATTCTAATGTAAGTTCACAAAACTATCTACCTCTACCTTTAATCATCTATCATCACCATTTCTATCTAAGCCATAACAGAAAGATTATTTCCTAAAATTCTTTTAATCTAAATATCGAAAATAAATCTAAATCTGTCTACAGGAACAACAAAGAAATATCCTACTTACCCTAATGGTACTGGAAGCTTCCTCTAAGTCAATTCCAACCTAACTAACTTAACAGAGCAAAGTAATCTAACTATCCTAACCAAAGCAAAGAAAATTCAGGGTCGCATTCACTTTAATCTACGTTCAAATTGAAAACTGGAAACATAGCTATTCTAATTCACACTTTAAATCCTACAGGAATCAACCATGCTTTCAATACTCATCAATGTAAAGGGTATTCATGTGCTGGAAATGATACAGTTGGAGAGTAATTAAGCAGGAACCTGAACGAGTTAATTCCCAAATTCTACGCTAGCATGCATGCAAATACTAGAATGCTGAAATAAACTAAATCTAAGATAGAGAAAAGCAACGACTTGAACCTGTTTGGCGGGCCCAACCAAAAGGTACAAACACTGAAAGGAACAACCAGAACTACTCAATCATTCTACGCAAACACTGTGTAAACTTCACGCTCCATTAACTCAGAAGAAAAATACTCAAATCGTATGACAGTAGAGTAACATAACTCAATCAACAAATTGTATTTAGGAATGTGTATCATAACATAACATAACCTAACGTTCCTTAGGAGTGATCTTCTGTTTATATAGATCCTCCTCAATAACAGTTTAAAGCAAAAAAAAAAAAAAACATTCATCAAACGGATCCCAGATCCGAAAATAACTCGAAATCAGTTTAAAAACGGTCTTCACATCTTCGTGACACGTAGTGTGAATCATGAAATGTTAACGACTCAGTTCTATAATTGTGCCTTCAATCATCATATGAGTGATGACTCCATCTGTCATGTACATCGCACTGTCTCCCACTCTGGCCATAATGCGCGAATCTTTAGCAGCTCCGTTGGTATCTCCACAGGGTGCGAGCTGGTACCTGGTACCGGCAGATCCTATTTCAAAAATAGAAATAGTACCTAACCCAAGCCACATTAGTTTCAATGTTAATTTAAAGCATTAAAATACATAAAAATAACTCGAAACGTAAAGATACCTTGAGTAGCCCCATTGAGTGGTAAAGAGATGTCAATTAGGTCAAAACAAGGCCAAAAGGGAGTGGTACTGGGTATAGAAATGGAGGTCTTTGTGATATAATATAGGAAAAACATGATCAAAACTGGATACCAACATGCCCCCAAACTGAAGTCTTTGCCTGTCCTCAGGCAACAAAAAGTCAAAGACTAGTAGCAATCAGAGCGTTGCAGCAGCTGTAACCAGCATTTGTAACCTCTCCTGTTTCTTCAGATTTCAGATTTCTTTCTTGAGGACTCGGTTGATTATAATATGCTTTCTGGCCGTCTTCTATAGTTGCCTGTTCCTTTTGAAAATACCCTTATTCCTCTGTTTTAACCTTTCAATTTTGGACAAGAGATGAGTTACCCTGACTTTCATGAGTTCATTCTCAGTTTTAATATGTCTATCCAATACAGTGTACTCATGTAGTTTCTCTTTCAGCCTGTTATTCTTGCTTTCTAGTTTTGCTACCATTGGTTTCAAGGATTGACTGGAGGAAATCTAACAATAGGTTTCAAATGTTTTATCTTGTCCTGGCTATGCTTGAGGACTAGATGCATGAGTAAACTCATCTGGACTTTGATCAGGGGTGTTAACTCTATCGGAATTATGATCAGGACTGAGTTCAGGAATGAACTCATCTGGACTTCTTTCATAGGTATCAACTAGATCTGGATGATCTGGACTGAGTTCAGAGGTGTCAACTGGATCGGGATGATCTGATGGACTAGGTTCAGGAGTGAATTCTCTATGTATCCGAGCAGGGGTACCTGTTGGTACTCTAATTGGCTTATTCTGGTCAATTCCTTTGGGTGCAGTAGCCTGTCGATCCACTTTACGGGCTTTTCGAATTAACTGAGACAGAGTCCAAGTCATTTCAGAGGGATCTAGAGCCTCCTCGTGATCATCCACACTTTCCAACCTCTCCTGTGGTGGGTAACTGGGCACAGAGTTGTCCATATTTGACAATATGCTTTTACATTTTCTTTTTGGATTCCTCCTAGGCTTGTCAGTCAACTCTGCCAATTCCTCCACGTCAATTATGTTCTCAGTAGCTAGGGAAGAACTCAGGATTTCAATGTTTGTTTCTGTAGGTGTAGTGTTCTTCACAGTTTCCCTATTGGTTTCCACTCCATTAGACCCACGAGCATTAGATGAATGTTTTGAATCAGGGTCTCCAGTACTGACTTCAATTGTGCTGTCAGGTATGTTCTTAGGTTTAGCACAGACTTTGGTTGGGGTTTTAACCCTCTTTTTCCTAGCATTCAACTTCTTCTGTGGGGGAGCAGGCTTAACACTCCTATCTTTAGACTTGGCAGAGGCTAGGGTTTTTACAGTAAACAGATCCCAAGTTTCTTGCTTCTTGGACAGTGCAGACTTAATCAATATCTTAACTAGACCAAAATGAAATAGACTTCCTCGAAAATCTTTAGCCTTTTGCACCTGCTCTGCCATCTTTTTTAAACTTTTCAACAAAAAGAAAGGTATGTTCAGCAGATGATAACCTGCGAAGTGTAACAGGAGTTGGGCATGGCAGGGAAATATGATGGTATATCATCCTTCACACGTGAGGTAACGCTAGAGGATGGCTAACAATTGAGCCCATTGTGGTTCCAACCATGACCGCGAAGTTCCCTTGGACAACTATGTTTCTCGGTACTGAGGTTTCAAAAGCTACGTACAGAGCTTTTTATCAACAAGCTAACCCTTTGTCCATCTCTGACCAGTGGTGGGCAGTTGAATTGCTTCTGAAATAAATCTCTCTGTGACTTTGAATTCGAGCTCGCCCACTTTAGCGACCCCATCCTGAAAATGTAGAGCAAACTGCAGCGTAATTGCATCATTGTATCCATCGAATTTCTTTAGAAACGGCTCCCAACCTGCTCTTTGAAAAATATCTCTGGTTGCCGCATACTCCGGGAGGGCCTCTAAGTCTGCGTATGTCTCCAGTTCATGGCGATTTGCTACCATGGTTCCACTTGATATCACAGGGGAAGTCTATAGGTGCGCAGCGAAATTTGGATGAGGGCGACGAAGGAAGAGAATGTGATGAAGGGAATAGTCGGGAGGAAAATCATATGAGAATATTTGAATTGTCGTGGGGATCGATAGGGTGTTGGAAAATGATGAGAGTCGTACAAGGGTGCAGAGTTATCATATACGAGTCATGTCAAACTCAGCTCCGGTAATGTTGTTCATTTTCATGATATGAAATGTTGAGGTGGGTTGGTTCATTAGGTACAGGTCATGGTTATGATTAAACATTATGGAGTAAACAAGGCATCCTTAGTTCAAACTATTAATATGCAAATTAATACAGTAAATCAACACGAACTAAGCATACCTGAGTTAAATTACCTATCCCCATTGATATGCGAGTCTTGCTGTAGAATTTTCTTTTGAAATCAAGTCTGGATCTGAAGGGCGCCAAAATTATAGCTGCTCTGGTATTTCTGATGACCACTGTAGCTAATGAACTCTGTGCTGGTACTGACTGGTACTGATGAAACAATCAGGAATTTGCAGAAAAAATTGAACAAATAATATCCTGCTGAGAAAACTTCCTGTTTTTAACATTAAATTATGATGATCCCTGAACCTGGATTTTGTTTTGTCCTGAAAAAGATCAACTGAAATCATGTCTTCAACAACTTCAAAGCTTCACCCATGGTACAATTCTGATTTGTGTGAATGGATGTTTTGGAGTTGAACACAAACAGAAATCATTGGATTACCAGCCATTAATGAATGCTGTTAACCGATGCGAGATGACCCACCAGTGATGTCAATGGGCCTCAAGGTACCTACAACACATCCTAACAGGTACGAATAGAGGTGTTGGTGTCGAGTCACCTATAGGATCTATCAACCAAGAGACATTGGTGTATTCCCAGGGTTGTCAGCAAGGACATCTGCCATTGAGGCATGCAGAGTCCAGGGTGCTAAATAATCTCTAATCTCTGCTCCAGATAAGGTGTTGATGTCGATGGAGTGAGATTTGTTGGAAGGTGGACCTTAACTTATTCCACATCATCCAACGTGAGTGCAGATAGAAATCTTGCAGACATAATTTTTGGAACAGTAATCACTTACTTGTGGATTTTATGAGCCCAAGTCAGTACATGCTCATTGCTTCCTCATATTTGGAGATTTTGAGGAAATGCCAAAAGAAGACTCTAAAGGGGTTTCTTTCCCATAATAATTCACCAGGTCTGGTAAAGAATAATCCTTCCTGATAAATGCCCCTTTCATACTTTAATGAGCAAACAAAGGGAGCAAACAAGCTCAAATTTATTTGTTTCAAAACAAGTCAGTTATATTGATAAGAAAATCTCATGAAATAAAACAGTCTTACCTTCTTACCTGTTGCGAGAGAGTGATAAAGTTCAGTTCTGTACTTTTTCTGAAAAACCTGTAAAACTGAAAACAAAACATCAACATATCCAAAAGAAAGAAGAAAACGTTTTTTATTTTTTATTTTTTTTATTTTTTATTTTTATATTATTTGATTTTTTATTTTCTGCTAAAAATCTATTATTTACAGAGTTTTAAAACAGTTTGAATGATCAAAGATCAGCAGGAGAAGAAGTCTCCTCTCCCACTATCTTTAGTTTTGTTTGCTTGGCCACTTTCTGTAAGAAATCATCTTTTGACAAAGGTTTATTGTACACTTTCAATCGACGTCCATTCACTACAAAGGAATTATGAGAATCATCTATGGTTTTAATCCTGACAGAACCGTTATCAAAAACAGTTTCTACTTCATAAGGCCCCAGCCATATTGTTGTAAGTTTCCCTTTGAAAGTTTTGTATTTGGAATCGAAAAGTAGTGCCCAATCCCTTGGTTGAAAATGCTTTTTCTTGATGTATTTGTCGTTCCATTTGCTGCGTTGACTTTGCACAAGGATGGTCCTTTGAAGAGCATCCTGCCTCATTTCTCCCAATTCATTAAGTTGCATGACTCTCTCTTTCTGTGCTTCACTCAAATCCAACCCCAATTCTGCTGCTAGGTGGAATGTATGGATCTGAAATTCTATGGGTAGGAGAATTTGCTTACCAAATACCAATTTGTAAGGAGTATGGCCAGTGGTATTCCTCCATGTAGTCCTGTATGCCCATAAAGCCTCTGGAAGTCTATCTACCCAATATTTATGATGTAAGTGTATGGTCTTGGTCAGAATGGCTTCTAGAACTTTATTTGTAGATTCCACTTGCCCATTGGCTTGTGGATGGTATGGAGAGGACTTACAGTGTTTGATCCCATATTTGTCAGTGAGTTCTTTCATCAATTTGGAAGTAAATTGAGCACCTTGGTCTATGAAAATCTCTCATGGAACACCGAAGTGGGTGAAGATCTCTTCATACATAAAATCAATCACTGATTTCTCAGTTGCTTGATATAGGGCTTTCGCCTCTACCCACTTGGTCACAAAATCCATGCACACCAAGATATACTTCTTCTTTCTTGACATTGGAGAAATTGGCCCTACAAAATCTAGTGCCCATTTATCGAATGGTTCAATTACAACTTGTGGTCGTAAGGGCATCTCGTCTGCTACAGTGGGCCTTCCCATCCTTTGACAACTGTCACAGCTCCTCACATATTTTGTTGCATCTTTGAACAGTGTCGGCCAATAGTATCCTGATTGCAAAACTTTGTATGCTATTCTCTTGTCAGAGAAATGTCCTCCACATGGCCCATCATGACAGGCCTGAAAGATATCGGAAATTCCATCTTCCCAGACACATCTCCTAATAATCATGTCAGGACTGGTGTAAAAGAGATCACTTCCTACCCAAGAATAGTAAGCACTTTGTTGGATAATTCTTTTCTTTTGTGGTGCTGATAAGTGGGCTGGTAATCTTCCTGTGGCTAAGTAATTTGCTGTATCTGCAAACCAAGGGGTCTTGGCATCTACTGCAAACAAATGTTCATCCGGGAAGTTATCGTTCACTGGGATATCAGTACTATCTTGGGGAATCCGAGAAAGAAAATCTGAAACTACATTCTCCTTCCCTGGCCGATCAACTATGGTAATGTTGAATTCTTGAAGTAGCAAAAGCCATCGGGTGATTCTACCAGTAGTGACTGGTTTGTTCATCAAGAATCTGATTGCAGAGTGGTCAGTGTGTACAAAAACCTCATATCCAGTAATGTAGTGATGAAATTTGTTGATGGAATGAATTACTGCTAAAAATTCCTTTTCTGTTACTGTGTAGTTCAATTCAGGGGGGGTCAAGTTATTGCTGGTAAAGTAGATTGCATAATTCTGTTGGTTCTCCTTTTGCCCAAGCACTCCTCCTAAAGCAGTGTCTGAGGCATCATTTGAGATGTGGAAAGGAAGGGACCAATTTGGTCCTCTGAGAATAGGTGCCATGGACAGTTTTGCTTTTAAATCCTCAAAAGCACTCTGACAATCATCATCCCAACAAAATTCTGTATCTTTTGTCAACAGTTTAAACATGGGGCTGGCTATTTTTGTGAAGTTTTCGATAAATCGACGATAATAACCAACATGCCCCAAAAATCTTCTCACATCTTTCTGGGTTTTTGGAGAGGAAAGATTAACTATCACCTCAATTTTGGCTGGGTCTACTTTGATTCCTTCAGCAGATAGATGGTGACCCAACACAATCCCTTCAGTTAGTAACATTTTGCATTTCTCATGACTGAGGGATAGATTTGATTCTTGGCATCGAATCAAGACTTTCTCTAGGTTACTTAGGGATTCTTCGAAGGTGTTACCATAGACAGTAAAATCGTCCATGTAAACCTCCACACAATCATGAATCAGGTCAGCAAAGACACCAAGGACAACTCTCTGAAATGTCGCAGGAGCGTTGCATAATCCAAAAGGCATCACTTTGTAGGCATAAGTGCCCCAAGGACATGTCAATGTTGTCTTGTCCTGGTCTTCAGGAGAAATCTGAATTTGGTTGTACCCACTATATCCATCGAGGAAAGAAAAATATCTTTTTCCAGCTAAAGTATCCAAAACCTGGTCTATGAAGGGTAAAGGAAAATAGTCTTTCAGGGTTGCCTTGTTCAGCTCCCTAAAATCTACACACATCCTCCATTTTCCTGTCATTTTCTTGGGTACCACAACAAGGGGTGAAACCCATTTGCTGTCAGAAATTGGATAGATGAATCCAACATTTAACAGTTTCTGTAATTCTTCTTTTAGAAAGTCTTTTAGGATTGGATTCATGCATCTCTGTGGCTGTCTTACTGGGGTTATCCCTGGTTGGATATAGATGTGGTGAATGTAGATGTCAGGGTGTACTCCCCTCATATCAGTGTATTCCCAAGCAAAATCCCCTGACTGTTCTTTCAAAACTTTTGTCAACTGTTCCTGTTGACTGAGACTCAATTCAGAGTTGATGTATAGACATCTACCTGGAATAAGTTCTACTGGAATGGTATGTGGCCTTGAGTGTTCAGAAACAGTGAAAACCATGGATGGTGAAAATGAGGAAAATAACTCACTTCGTTCTTGAAAATCCTCTCTGAAAATATGATCATATTGAAGATAGGTTTGTGGGAACTCAACGTTTTCTGTCACAGAAAGAAACTGACTTAAAATGTCATCCTCTGTAGGTTCTTGCATTGCATGGACTTCATCAACACAGAATAAATATTCCTCATCATCATTCTCATAATAGGGACACTTCAACCAACATAATTCTTCTGTAATTGGCCGGACAGGTGGAAACAGAGTAAGTTTCTGTGAAGAAATACCATTTGAGATAAACATGTCCCCACCACGACATCCTATGAAAGCGTTGGCTGTGGCCAACCAAGGTCTCCCTAAAATGATTGGATGGCCTTTTGTGGGGTCCTTTGAATGAATAATCATGAAGTCAACAGGATATTCCCACGAAGCTAAAGTCACAAGGATGTCATCAAGAACTCCAACAGGTTTTATAGTGGTTCTATCAGCCAGTTCAAGAATTGTAGGAGTAGGGCGAAGGAATTGATTTAATTGTAACAGTTCCACTGTGTTTCTGGTCATTATATTAATGGCTTCACCTAGATCAACTAAAGTATTACCAATAGACACATTGTTGATAGTCACTGAAACTATTGGGTTCCCTGGGTTGGCATACTTTACAATTTTAGGTGTTTCAGAAATGTAATTTGATAACTGTCCTACTAGATGTATTGTGGGTGGATCTTTCTGTTTTCGACCTGGTTTCTTAATGCAGATTTCTTTGATGGTTTTGTCATATATGGGAACATCTTTTATGGCTTGTAATAATGGAATCTTAACACAAACATTTCTCAGTTCAGTCATGATGTCAAACTCAGATTGTACAATTGGTTTTTCAAGGAGCAACCTTTCAGGAAAAGGAGGCGTTTTAGGAACATGAGTTTGTGTGTTATGTTGTGATTCAGATTCTTTCTGTTTTGGAATGATAACATCTTTCAAGGGTGTCTCAATTGATAAATTATCTGTAGGCTTATCTTCATGTTCTTCGATAATTACCTTTGGTGCTGTTTTTGTTGTGGGCTGAATTTTATTTAAAATCTTTCCAGATCTCAGCTGTACTTCTTGTATAGAAATGGGGTTTATGTTGTAAGATGGATAATTATGGAAATCAAGATTATGGAGTGGTAGAGGTGGTCTGTGGTTTGGATTTGGAATGGGTTGAGAGGGCAAAATGGTAGGACGTGGTGGATTCTGAGGCTGCTGAGGGTTTTGTGGAATGGGTGGTAACGAAGGTGGAGTAAAACCAGGCAATAGTTGTTGCATATTTGGAGGATACTACGTGTGTGGATTCTGGGGCATTGGTACTGCATGCTGCTGTTGGTTATTTCCAAAGTTTGGATCTCTCCATCCCTGGTACCAAGGTTGAGCAGGGACATTTTGTGGGGGCCAATTTGGCTAGTTCCATGGATGTGGTTGTTGTTGAGAGAAGGGTGGATAATAGCTGGAATTTTGTGGGGATGGTTCTTGATATGCATTTGCATTTGGATTTCTAGGTTGCCAAGGCCTCTTAGGTGCAGATGGAGTCCCTGGAGCTTCCCCTCCCTTAAATATTGCTTGCAATCCAGGTAAGGATGGGCAATCCTCTGTTTTATGATTTTCAGTACATATTGCACATATAGGAACATTGTCCAAAGGACATTCTCATAAAGGATGCCTTTTTCTGCATTTTGGGCAAAATATGCTTAGGACAGGGTTTTCCTCTTCCTGCTTTCTCTTAATCTTCAAAGTGTCTAATTGAGAGCTAATTGTTCCTAGAAGGTCCGTTTTAAAATTTTCCAAAAGGTTTCCCAATTTGACTTTAGTAACTCCACCAGATGTGGATGTTTTGGTATTTTTGTTGACCGGTTCTCTCACACTTTTTGCAGTTTTCCCTTTACTTCTTGAGTAAGTTCTACAGAGTTCACTAATTGCTTCAAAGTTTTTTTGATAAATGTCTCTTGAGGCCATTAAATTGAGAGTATCAATATATTCCTCCAAAACTCCTTTTAAGAAAAGAGTCTTGATTGCTTCATCATGGAGATCATTATATTTAGATTTTTGAAGGGTATAGGTAAATCTTTCTAGAAAATCCTCAAGGCTTTCTTCATCTTGTTGTTGCATTTTGAAGACGTCATTCCGAGAATCCTTGGTTCTGCAATAGTCCTGGTACTTCTTTAAAAATTTTGCCTTCATATCTTCCCAAGATCTAATGCTGTATTCTCCTAAACTCATGAACCAACGTAATGCAGAATCTTTCAGGGTGGCAGGAAATA
>ML796795.1:444233-459524 GCA_009831015.1 Picea engelmannii | reverse complement strand
TATTTCTTGTTTAATTCTTGTTCATACCTTTACTATTTTCTTTCTAACCTTTTGCATTACAGCTGTCATGCCTATCAGAGCCCAAGTAGGCATGTAAGTGCTCGCTTTTTGCTCACTCATTGACGAAAAGAGCACGAACACAGTTGATCTTGATGAGACAGGTGCACAGGGCAGAGTTCAGAGACAGAGAGCAAGCCGGGTGGCCTATCCTAAGCTTGTTGACTGATCAGTAACCTTTTGGGGACCAAAAGGTCTTATTGTGGGGAGGTGTGATCCAAAATCGGATTCAGAAGCCTGTCAGGGCTTGAAAAATGCTCAAAAATGAAAGTGCTCGGAATCTGACGAAACCAACACCATTGCGTCCATCTCATCTTCTTGATTCTGGTGGTATATTTACTTTGTCAAACAGAGTCCGTATGGAGAAGATATCGCATTCTGTCCGCCAAGCCAAACAGGCAAAATTTTTGGATGCTGACTGTACCTGTCCGTA
Organism: Picea engelmannii; assembly: GCA_009831015.1. Classification (NCBI taxonomy): domain Eukaryota; kingdom Viridiplantae; phylum Streptophyta; class Pinopsida; order Pinales; family Pinaceae; genus Picea; species Picea engelmannii. The sequence goes on along the minus strand of ML796795.1, from coordinate 459,034 downwards.
TAGTCCGTACAGGACACGTGTTAGGTTCGTATGGGAGACGTGGTAGGTCTGTACAGGACACATGGTAGCCTCAGACAGTGACATGTGTCAGGCAGATTTGGCGTTTTTGGTGTACGGCTGGACCAATCCTGAGGTGACACGTGTCACCACTGAAAGGGTGACACATGGCATGGGTGACGTCAACAACTGACGTGGCATGATGACTGGACCGTATGGCGAGCTGGCGTAGCAGTGACATGGGCCAATTAGCAGTTGACAAGTGGCATGATCTGGTTGGTTGACTTCGTCGAATCGGATGTCGACACCTGGCAGTTTTGTTGGCAAGTGATTGGGTGTCACGTGGCCCAATCACGGGCTGCCACGTGGCACCCCGGTATTTGTTCATTGGGTTATGTGTTAAAAGTTTTGTGTCGACCTGATTCGAACCGGCAACCTCCTCCACATTAGCGCCTTCACAACGAGCCTTTGACCAACGATCCACCGGATAGTTCTTGTTAACTAAACGGGGATATGTATATTTGAATTTGAATGTTGTAACCGTTGGTGGGGGGTCGGGCCGGGGCTTAGCCCCGGCCCGTGGTCTTATTGGTGTTGTAATATGACCGAGCCATATGTTTTAGCCCAACGGTTGCACGGGGGTGTAAACAAATGTTAAACCCATGGTGTTATACATATAACCATACCATTGATTAAATGTGCGGTTTATGAAATAGTTTCCACGGTTATAAAACGATTGTAGCCCGTGGTTCTGGGACCACTAGCCATATGACCAATTGCTAGCAGGGGTGGCCCGCGCATAGCCCAAGGGCTAGCGCGTGGCCACATGACCCCATATGACTGTCCAAAAGGATCACGCGCCCACGGTTAAGGGGCTAAGCCCTTTTTTATAACTATAATATAGTTTTAAAGTGGGTTTTTTAACCACTTTTTGGTTTATTAAATGTAATTAATCCATTTTTAATGTAATTGGGAGTTATTGGGTGGTTTTTGAGCCTAACTTCTTGGAGGAAGTTGGAGATGGGCAACTACCTTCCCAACTATTTAACCAAGGCCAGTTTGAGGTCATGGGGACAGCTTTGAGGGCATTCAGAGTAGAGTTATGCTGAGGAGAAGCCAAGCCAAAGCCAGTTTGAGGCAGAGGAGTTGTTGAGGAGGAGACGCTGTTAGATCATTTCTGAGAGATCTGGACGTCCGTTTTGCGTGCCATTTTTTGTGCATGGTTTTAGAGATCTGGGCGAACATGACTAGATCAGTCTTGTAGCCATTTGGCATTGAAATGATGTACTTTTGAGCTTTCGAACAGAAATAGAGAAGCCTCCCTCACAGAGAAAAGGCCCGGAGACGTAGGCAAAGTTGTGCCGAACTCCATTATCAACCTGCGTATTATGGTTTGCTGTTTTTCACTGCATTTCAGATATGAAAATATGTTAATGGCTGTATAATAACTTTTCTTTTCTCTTTCTTTCGTTAAGTTTCCCAATGGTCAATTAATGCATGCAATTAAAAAAAACTCAACCATAAGTCATTCGAAAAATCCTGACGGATCAGGAATGTGTATCATAACATAGCATAACCTAATGTTCCTTAGGAGTGATATTCTATTTATATAGATCCTCCTTAATAACAGTTTAAAGAAAAAAAAAAAAAACATTCATCAAACGGATCCCAGATCCGAAAATAACTCGAAATCAGTTTAAAAACGATCTTCACATCTTCGTGACACGTAGTGTCACGAAGTGTGAATCATGAAATGTTAACGAATCAGTTCTATAATTGTGCCTTCAATCATCATATGAGTGATGACTCCATCTGTCATGTACATCACACTGTCTCCCACTCTGGCCATAATGCGCGAATCTTTAGCAGCTCCATTGGTATCTCCATAGGGTGCGAGCTGGTACCTGGTACTGGCAGATCCTGTTTCAAAAATAGAAATAGTACCTAACCCAAGCCACATTAGTTTCAATGTTAATTTAAAGCATTAAAATACATAAAAATAACTTGAAACGTAAAGATACCTTGAGTAGCCCCATTGAGTGGTAAAGAGATGTCAATTAGGTCAAAACAAGGCCAAAAGGGAGTGGTACTGGGTATAGAAATGGAGGTCTTTGCGATATAATATAGGTAAAATATGATCAAAACTAGAGACCAACAATCCCGTAGCTGTCGATTAAGGGGTCAGTGTAGTCAACCGTATTAAACGTAATGAAGATTCTTCATTTTGGCCGCCACTAGGAGGTTAACGCTTGCGTTAAACTCCTTCTGTCGTGCTATCATGGTAGATATCTATGGCTCGACAGAATAATTACTATGGATCCAGTGTTGATCCACCAAATCACATGTTTAAGCTTGAAGGGTCCTGACCCACAAAAATTATATCTAGGGAATACCTCAGACCGATCTTTATCACAATGCATCAAAGATGCCTATGGAGAAGTAGAAAAGGGGAAGCGAGGTTACAAGGTAGCCTCCATACAGGATGGCACAGTGCGCCTTGCTTGTCAAATCTTAGCTGGAAAGATAGTGAGGAAGAACTTCCCCACACAGGTCATCAGGTTCGTGGTGGACCTCACAGGAAAGTGTGTGGAGGGCATGCAAATCAACTGGGTGAACTACCTCATCAACGAGTTAGAAAAATATTTCCACGAAGCCCAGGACTTAGGATATGAGTTTCACTACAACTGGTTGATCATACTGATTGCATTTGTGGCTTGGCAGATGCCTGAAAGAGATACTTTCCCATATATTAAACCTACAAAGCCCCTGGCTACTCATTTTTCCACCTTGTGGTATACCAACGACATGTCAAAGCAATGGCAGTCTAATGCAGTGTTTCACAGATATTATCAACAGTTGAAATTCACCATTGAAGCATTCCATCGTATGACACCACGTACCTTGCATCGGTACCGACCCATAGAGAAGTTTCATGCTGATACCCACTTCATTTACATCACCGTGTGAAGATATGAGTACCAGGAAAGTTTGTAGTCATAATATAAGCTCGCGGATGAAGATATGGAACAGATTATAAAGGAATGGCCAAAAGAATTTCTTGTACCTGTCGTCGATGTAGATTTCTCTGACACTGGTACTATAGGAATCCCGATGGTTATTCAAGATGAACATGTTGGACATTATAGTGGGATGAAGAAGTATAGGGAACACAAGAAGTAGGTTGAAGTCCAAGACATAGAGAGTGATGTAGAGGACGAAGAGGAAAACTCTGGAGATAACAGGTCTAGCTTGCTAGGAGGAGGAGAAGACAAAGAAAAAGGACAGGGAGGAGGAGATGAAGGATAAGAAGAGTAAGTAGGAGGAAAATCTACAATTGACCTCCCTCCATCACTAGTCGCAGGAGATAACACCCCACCACCTAAAGATCTCCCTATCGTGACAGTGACCCAAAAGAGGAAATTTACTCCGAAGAAACCTTCAACAAGGAATAAAATGCACACTAATAAGCCACAGTTGGAAGACACTCTCACTGAAAACAACATTAGTCTGGTCCATGGAGCAATGGAGGACACATTTGAAGACATGCTGTAGAGATATGAAGAGAAACATGCATATTTATATGAAAATATTGAGAGGGAGTTGAAGGAAGTGAAACATGTTGTTCGCTTAGTCTGCGCAGTGCCTACTACGCCGTCTATGCCTTCCTCATCACAGACTGCAAACTTGGAGGAAGAACCAACTCCGCAGGGTGAACCAGGGATTTGGATCACCCTCCTCCAGTATAGCATCAAGTTTCCCACCCCCGCAACACTACAGGCTAGCCCCAACTTGGATTTTGCGGTTAACCTTAAAGGAGTACCCCTAGGACAGGTCAAAGTATTGGAGGTAGGTTTGAAGGCATACAGAAGGGAAAAAACAGAAATGGCTACTGAAAGAGTAGCCCAACTAAGAAGGCTTGCTGATGAAACAAAAGCTTGGTTCTAGAGAGCTCAAGAAGAGAAGGAGAAGGCTACAAAAGCCTTGCAAAATGAGAAAGTTGAAGTCCTAGTATAGTTACGAGTAGTGTAGGACAGTGTAGTTTCCTATGAAAGAGAGAAAGCAGAGCTTCAGGAGGAAAAGAGAGATGGAGAAGCCCAACTAAAGAAGGAAAAAGAGCAGCTGCTCACAGAGAAGGATGTGGTCAAAGAAGCACTAAGCAAAGTGTGTCGCTCTATGCTAGGCTTGGTACAAGAGGACTAAGAGCTTGTCAAAGCTCAAGTAGCGAAGCTCGTAGATACCCTTCAACATTTTCAGACTAGGATAACTGAACTGGAGGCCCAAAAAGTGTCGAGCACCCCATAGGAGGTGCGTGACCAGAGGGAGGAGTACACCAAAAACATAGTAGCAAGTATAAAATCCCTCGCCTCGTCATGTAAACAATTGAGTGACAGAAGCTCCCAGACATATGAATTCCTCGCCAAGGATCCAGAGTTAAAGAAGCTAGAGGCTCAGTTACAGGAGGCGCAACAACAAGAATTTTCATTGCAGGCACAGATGAAGCTGCTCATAGTAGTGGAAAGGATGAAGAGGTCCCAAGAGCAATTCAAAGTACAACAACAGATCAATTCCTTCCAGGGTAAGGTGATGGAAGTAACACATAAGTTACAACCTGTGCAGGACGAAGCTTGCAAGGTGTTTGAGGAGATCAATGTCTAGGGTTCATAGTTGGATGAAGTAGTTGTAGCAGTAGAATAATGCCTAGAAGGGCCTGTTACAGAGAAGATAGTCCAGGAGCTCGCTAAATAGGAGGCTCAAGCAAGGCAGCAAGTCGAGGAAGCTTGAGTTAAGCTCGAGGCTTTTGAAGCAACATTGTCCCGACCTGAGTGAATCGGGATGAGTCACAGGTGATTTTTGGGGGCCTGTTGGCCCTCGACCAAGTTTTGGGGAAACTTTGGTCAGTTTCGGAGGTTTTGGCCCACTTTTGGACTTCGATACATTGGTCGAAATAGGAGCGCTGAGGCAGAGCTGAGATCGTGGATATCACCTATTTTAAGGGTTATGTGAATGCAGTAAGGGGTCCTCTAGGGTTTTGTAACGAGTTTATGGGATGTCAACCCATGGGTTTTCCCCATGTTTAGGCCTTATTGTAAGATTTTGTAAAGTAAAAATAAAGAGGAATGTAGTGTAGAAGTAGTAGTTCGGTGTGAAACAATAGCTCTGTGCGAAGGAATGTAAGTGGTCAAGGCTTTGTGCTCGACTGTGATTTTGTAGAAGGTGCTAAGTGTCGTGATAAGGAATTTTGGCTGTGTGCATTTGATCTAGTTTTGGAAGGTAAAGAAGGAGGATCTAGTTCTTAGTGTGCAGATCTCTTGTCTTGTGCGAAGTTTGAGTCTGTGGCTTAGTGCACAGGAGTAAATGTATGTAATATTTTAACGAATAATAAAGAGGTGAAGCGGTTTGTGGATGTAGCCCCACCCTGGGGTGAACCATATATATCCGGTGTCTCATGGTTTTCTTTGTGTAGTGTTATTTTTGGTATGCATTTTCTTAGTGCTTTGATTATGATGTGTAATGAATTAATATTTTGTTGCTTAAGTATTTTACTTATGATTAATGGTAAATGAATGCTAGATTTAACTCACAGTGCTAAGTGCTAAGTGCTCAGGGTACAAAATCACTTGCTTTTACTATGCTTATTTGTATTTGATTATGCTCTGTGGTATTAATGAGGTTAATAAACTAATGCATATTCACTTCCTAAGCGTTAAAAAAATATTCTACGAAGTGCTCTTATCACATAATCGTGTCCCAGCTTGGTTACAGACACTTGCGTCCTGTAACCCCCCCTGCTTCTACCTCAAGTGAGACTTCACCTGCTTCGCAGGTATTTCCGAAAGGGCCGATAGTCAAGGTTTTTTTGGTACATTGTTAAGCGTTGAACCCTGGGTCTACCCTTGTGCCAATAGGCTTGATAGTTTCACCATCCTTATAAGTGATGTTATTGTACTCCTATAACTGCTTGGTTGGGATTTTGGATTTCCCATAGGTATATTTGAACCAATAGACTAACTCCTCCCAAGTAGAAAGAATATTAGGAGGAAGGTCAAAGAAATCAGTCGTAGCCTTCCCTTCAAGCGAATTCACAAATAAGTGCATACAAGTGTCATTCTCATTGGCTCCTATTTTGTGACAGGAATTAGAAAATACCACAAAGTGTTCATTTGTAGTGACCATGTTATTCCCTGAAACCTAGGGAGATGCTCTTTGAATTTAGGAAGTGGATGAGTAGCAGGTGTTAGGTTAAGAGGGGAGGAAACATGCCACAAAGTAGTTGTAGCATCTTCTTCAAACTAAAAAAGCCCATACTTTTTAATGACTTTGGCTAGGGTTGTAGTGGATTGAACATGGACTTGGTGACTATATAAGCTACCAATCAATGACGAGGTTGAAGAATTAGATGAAGAAGTACCTCCAGTGCCACTAGATCCACCACTAGATGCCATCTTGTGAACAATAGGTAAGGGAGAGAGAGACGAACTGGCTGATTCAGACAAATTTCTCATTAGAGTACTTTGTTGGGTTGACAAAATAATGTTTTTCCTTCCTATTTTAACAATAGGATTAATCTCAGGGGATAAACCTCTTCTTCTCCCAGAGATACGATGGTTTAAGGACATGAAAAGAAGAACCAAATTGTAGGAAAAAGAAACTAAAGCTGATTCCTAGGTTGTCTTTGCCTAGCTTCCCAACGTTCTTGGACACTTATGTCTTGTTCAATTTTTGCCCATGAGCGTTCAAGCTCAACTCAGGTACTAGCGGTCTCTAAGATGTTATTAAACAAAGTTAAAGCAATGCTAGTCTGATCTTTAAGATTGGGCTCAATATTGGTCTGCCTTCCAACAAGTACAGTCATGAAGAAATGAAATAGTCAAAGAAAATATATCAGAAATATAAATATATTCAATGAAAATCAAGTATAAAATCGACCAGAGAGATATAGAATATCTCCCCAGTATGGTTGCCAAATAAATGTTGAGGAAAAGATATGAAATTATCTTACTCAAGCATTTTTAGATCTTGCTTGGCTAAGGCAAGATAGTCAGGATTGTTACCCTATGTTTATAGCCTCAAAAATCATTTCCCAATCCACAAGTATTAATTACAAGGGCTTAGGATGATTTTTTTAATAAAAGATTGTTGCAAAAATATAACATTTTTATACAATTTTCTGAATATATTAGATTGAAAAAGAAAATGTGGAGATCAAAAGAAAAAATATCAAGTCACATATGAACATATATGAGACATAATAGCAATCACTTTATTTCATTCCAAGAAATCAAAAGAAGTGTTCTCTTTACAAAATCCCTGTGAGGGGCATGGACCAAGGTAAAACTTAGATATCCCTGATGAAAACCATACAAAAGGACTCTGACAAGAAGTAAAAACTGAACTTTAAAATATGGATCATCTTGCCACAGATTGTTTCCCACTTGACTCTGCATAATATCCTTGATCAGTCATGAAATTTGATTCATAAGAAGACAAGTCTACATAGACTATCAAAGATAGATCAACACCTTTGAAAATAAGCATCTGAATGATGTGATTCAACTTTGAACCTTGCTGTCTACAATAGGACCCAACTGTCATAAAAGAGAATTAGGCCTTTGATGAATTGAAGAATGAATGAAAAATGAACTATCTCAATAAAACTTAAGAGCAAACCTTAGTATGCTTTCTCCTTCTGTTCTCCTCTTGTTCTTCCATCTCATTTGTCTTTTATGCATTCCAAATTAGTTGAAGTAGTTCAACTACTTCATTTAGTTAAGTTAACTAAAAATCAACTAACTTTTAGTTTAGGGGAAGAATTAATAATAATAATAATAATAATAATAATAAGGGTATCTTAATAAATAATAACTAGTAGGTGGGACCCCTTGTGACTCCCTTTAATTTCTTAACAAAAATAAACACAACTAGACAATAAATCAGACACATCCCTCCTTGTGGCTCCCATTATAATTTCCATAATTTTAAAATTAAACATCAATGATATTTTAAATCATATCCAAACATATAATATAAAAAATATCCAAAAATAGTATGCTTTCCAAAACCTTCAGTAGTCCACTGTCCTCAATAAAACAATAATAACGTATAATAAAAAACTGTATTTGCCATGTTGAGAGGCAATTTTTCCATTGTTGCTGCTATCCCCTTTCGACTTTCCTAAATTAGCCTTAGGCTGTGTATAGCCTTGAGGCTTGATCTGATTGATGACATGAGAACAATCATCTTTCAAGTGCATGTGGGATGAAACAGATTTCGTTGAATTACTTAAAGGAGAGGAAGAGGCATCAACAACTTTTCCTTTATGATGCATATGGCGGGCTTCAGTTTTGAGTCTTTTGCTTGCGTGGGAAGACTGTACATGTGAGTGTGTAGGGGAAATCTATACATTTGGGTTAATAGGTGGAGGAAGAGCAGGTAAAGACAAATTTGGCCAGCCATGATGGTGGGAGACTGTTGGGTGAACAATATCCTTCCATCCTTCATTCTCAGGAACTTCAGGTTGCAATGAAACATGAGGGGGCACATGGATACTAGGGACATGCTAGGGATGGAAAGGAGGCCTCTCCAGTCTAGTTTGGACTACCCCTTGTCCAATCCAATTGAAAAATCCATCTTGGAAGAGCTGGTTTAACTCTTGAGGATCTGCATCAAAATGTATTGAGAATCCGGGCCTTCTAGGCCCTCTGTTCCAATTCCCTCTCCACCTATTATTTCATCCATGACTTCTTCTGCTAAAGAAGCTCATCATGTATGCATCAATTATTAGCAACTAGCTTATTAAACAGACCATACATGAAATTCTCTTACTATGAAACAAAGTTTGGCTCAACAATCACATCAGACCCATGCAATCCAATCCATAAAATTATTTAATAATTTCCAATGAGTAGGGGAAGAATAAGTGTTCAGGGATATCTGAGGGGATTGTATTGAGCGAAAAAGTGAGAAAATGAAAGGGAGTAAGAACATGATTACCACTCAACAATTCATTAAAAAATTGACTGTGCAAAAATAACCTAAACATATCAGTTGTCATATATCTCTGTGCTATTTCTTAATCGCTGTAATACAAATCTTTAATTTAACTTTAATGAACAGGGCATGCAAAATGAATCTGGGATCGTGATGGGATTTTTATTGAGCAAAAAAGTGATAAAATTATGGGGATTTAGATGGATATTGTTTATAAAATAAATTAAATAAATCAACTATCATAACCCTGTTCAAATTTAATCCAAAAAACATCCACTTTCAAGACCAAAATATTCACTGTTCCTCAATTTGTATACAAAACTGCTTGTTATCTCAATAATTAAATTTCCCAGAATTCTTTTATCTATAACAGCCTGTGCATTTATAACTTATGAAAACATTTCCCATTCAACAATACTATATATACTAATGCTCATCCCCCTTTTTTTTAACAATAATCAAAACATGCACATCAATTCTTGGTATATTATGCTCAACATTCATCCCTGATAATCAATAATACACCATGATAAACAATCAACAGTCACTGTCCTCTAATCAACAATTAGGCCCAATTTAGTATACATAGGTGCCTTCATTCATAGATTGAATTGAAAGTATACGCAAGGGACCAATCATAACACAAGGTCTTTCAACAATGTAATCGATACAATCTTGAATTGACCACACCAACCAACTTAAACCAAAATGGAACCCTGGGCTTGCTTTCTGTCTTCATCAATGATGTAAACTTATTATTTTAAAAAACAAACGATAGTCTGCACAATGATTCCAATATAACCATATCATGTATGAAGCAAAAAAAAATAGATTGACACACATGCATCTCTTTTTACCTTGCCAGAACCCTAATTGGGCTTAGTAAAACTCACACAATTTTATTTTTATGCAATCAATACCATGTTGGATAAAACACAGTGATCAAAACCATAAAAAAATAGAAAGACAACTCTCGACTGTATGCAACTACTCATTTTATTTCTTATTTTTTCAAACAATTCATTGTAGAAAGACGAGACAGAGACTTGACCAAGAGGATGGATTTATAAATGAAAGAGCACATGTATTTAAAATTCCATAGTCACTAAACTGATAACCCAATACTTGACAAACCCCAAAAGGTGTCCGAGGAGGTATAAACAAGTCAGAGTCCAAGTTGGGCTCTTTAAAAATTAAATGCAGAGAGGCAACAAAACCTACTTTCCTTTTTAAAACACAAAGAGATAATGTTCTTCCAAATCCTCATATCCATTTTCCATCAATTAATCAACCACAAACAACAATGTAATTTTGAAACAAAAAGCAGTGAGCCATGCTTCCTTTTAAAAATAACACAGTCCTTTGAATTATTACTCCAAGCCCTTGACATAACCCTAAGTGAATTCCCGAGTGGAGAATAAAAAAATTGGGCTAACCAATCCAGACACACACCGATGTCGCTAACACTTTTTGCAGAGAGGGTTAATTTACACAGTGTTGGATACTCGAAAAACACAGAGAGATAATGTCTCTTTCCAACACTCGAAAAGCCAAACAACTTTTGAAAACAAATGACAGTGAGGCCACATACAATCATCATTATAGCGGAGATGATAGGAGTGGTGTGTGGAAGCCCTTCTCATATCATATCCATTAAATACACATGCCTGCATTAATATTCGAGCAACCAAGACTGGACTTTTGGCAAGATTTCAACAAAAAGACAGTTAGGAACGAGCTATTAACAACAGTTCGAGGTTAGATAAAATAATCACACCACCAGTCTATAGTCACTCTGTAACTGGATAAATACTATGATAATGACCGAGAGTTGACAGCTGCTGAAATACAACCAGTGGTAAAACTCTTCAACCATAAAACACAAAGATTCATGACACTACTGTCACCATTATTTCACAGAGACCCATCATAAAAACCACACTGACTGAGAAAAAAACCAATGCACAACCTTTATAACAATAATACCCATTTGTCTTCTTACAATTACCAACATTTTATAGTCATCACAGAAATCCATGACACCATATATACACATAGTAAAAAAACTCAAGAAAACACGGAATCCATGCATCACTGAGCCACCATTTGGTTCATAAAATAGAGAGTCCATCATGGATGGAAGGTTCCGAGCCATACCTGTCAGCAAATCATTTCAATGGTGAACTGGTCGAGTTTTCCCTTGGCAATCTTGGAAACATAGAGCTTCACAACCAACATAGTAACAATGCAACAAAGCTAGGGTGATGAGCGATAGGGAAGGTTTGGAGTGATGTGCAGTAAATGCACATCGCTTCCTCACTTGGCCCCATTCAATTCCATGTATGAGACAACCCAATAAACATAACATCCACCATTAAATCAACCATATAACCAACACATAATGAATTCCATATCCATCCTAATATCTGATACCATATATATTGCATAGTGCGCCACCCGAGATATTTTATATCTCTACGTTAACCCTTTCCATAACTACACACAATAATCACATCAACATTGCTATATGTTCCTCCTTTCAAATTTAATAAAATTTGCATAGTCATTTAACCAAACAAATAACATAATAGCTAGGACTAACACTTGTACCCATTATTTCTTTCATTCAAAGTTTGCATGTAGTCTTTTATCATAGCTTAAGGATTAATACATAGTTTTTTTTCTTTTGTTTGAACTCTAGAACCTTTTCATAGTTTTTTCCTTTGTTTTGATCATGCTACCATTTAATTATCACTTGCATATATGTGGATAAGTAATCAATATATGAATTAGTAACAAGGTTATATCATAGCACCTGTAACAATCTGATCCTCATAACCATGGAAATTGTTCTGCGTCGCAAGTGATTATGAACAACATTCGACAATAATGCATTAGCCACTCATTATCACGCCAAATGAAACCAAGACTGCATCATAAAAAATGTAGGACTATGTAGGCAACAACATAACAACAAAAAAATATGTGTGATATGTCTATCCTTGCACCTCTAGTCTACAAGGGGGTCCCACCTACTAGTATTATATTATTATCATAATTAAATAATAGCGCTTTAGCAATCTTTTGTGGGCGGAATTCATCGTTGCGATTTTAATCGTAAAAAAAATCACATTTCGGAAGCGCATAATCAAAATGTTGAAGCAGAAGATGGGAAATCTATGATGATGAATAAGGTTCTCTTGAAGCCAGAGCTAGAGGTTGAAAAACCAGTGCAGAGGAACAATTTGTTCATAACTGCTTGCAAGACTAAAGATAGGGTATGCAAGGTGATAATTGATAGTGGGAGCATTGATAACTTAGTATCCATAGAAATGGTGGAGAAATTGGAGCTGGAGACAACTGCACATCCGAGTCCATATAGAGTCTCATGGTTGCAGAAAGGGCACCATGTAATGGTAACTAAACAATGTCTAGTTGAATTTAAGATAGGAGGATATAGAGATGAGATTTTGTGTGATGTGATTCCCATGGATGTATACAGTCATGTTTTTTTGGGGAGACCATGGAATTTTGATAGGAATGTCATTCATGATGGGAGAAAAAATAATTATACTTTGGAGAAGAATGGTAGGACACACATGTTACTGCTAATAGAGGAAAATAAAGTAAAGGAAGGAGCCAACACAAGTATACTTCTCATGAGTGGGAAGGAACTCCTAAGTGAAGTCAAGAAGGAACGTGAGATGCAATTTTATGTGGTGAGGAAACCCATAGTTTTCCTTACAAGTACTTATATGGATGATCTTCCTGAAGAATTTCAAGAGTTGTTAGATAATTTTGCTGACATAGTAGTGGATGAGTTAACTAGCTCATTGCCACCCATAAGGAGTATTGATCCAGGGGATCAAATTTTGCTCAAAATTCAAAGTGCTTAGAATCACTTCAAATCGAACGGGAGCATAGGTCTCATCGTCATGAACCCAACGCAACTTGTTCGGGTTCAAACGAACATCGGATGAGTGAGATATTGCATTCTGTTCAAATCGACAAATAGGCACAACAAATGTGCTGACTGTATAGTCCGTATAGTCCGTATGGATGATGACGTAGCAGAGTCGTACGATGATGTGGCAGAGATGTACACTGACGTGGCAGGGCTGAGTTGGCAGACATTTGGTAGTTGGACAGTCGAATCATTACTTGACATGTGGCATCTTGGTGGAGAATGGATTGGTGACACGTGGCCCAAGCACGGGCTGCCACGTGTCACCTGGGTAATGGTTAAAATTTGTGTAGTCGAAAGGACTCGATCCTGCGAACTCCAGGCAGGGGAAGAGTTTTGGAAAGGGCTGCCCAAATGGCATGCCCACCATTGGTTCTTAACATATAAATGGTTTTAAAATTATTTGAGTTTGAAATGTGTAACGGTTGGGCGCGGTCCGGGCTGGGGCTAAGCCCCGGCCCCCGACCACATGCAGATTACCATATAACCACTAAATGCGCGCGCACAAATTCAAACAGAGTCAGCCCACAATTGTATTTTTATACATATGACCAATGGTTAAATGCACGAGAGTTTGTTTGGTATTGCCGACGGTTAAAATCACACTGACACTTGTCGCTTTACTATTTGACTTGGGACTTAGCCCTATAACGCGCGGTCATATGACCCATATGCCCAACGGTTTGGCGGTTAGGGGCTAGGTTCCCTAACCATCCTACAGTTGCACACAGGTTTTGCGGTTGTGCCCGGTGCTAGGTTTTAACACAAAAACACACGTGGAGGCTAGGTTGAGGACGCAGAGGTGCATTTTGGCGATCTAGAGACAACAAGTTTGAAGGGGAACTTCCAGGAAGCCTATCTTCTTCAATTTTTGTCCAAACCAGGTGCCGAAAAAGTCTAGCTAGGGGTTTTTGGATGTTCTGAAGCCATTGGAGCCATCTATTTGGAATTTTGAGCATTGTAAAGCACATATTTTATCACTTTGATCAAATAATATAAAATATCCATTGGAAGTTGGACTAGGAGATGTAGCCCAAGAGAGGGGTGAACTCCTTTATCATTTGCTATGTTATGTGTTTACTATTCACTGTTATTTGCTTCTTATTATCTGCATCTTGAATGTGTAATTTCTATAAAAATTGTGTTTGCAGCTTGATCCTTTTGCATAAGAACACTTGAATTAAAACTTGCAAATATTTTCAAGAATACAAGCCTTTATCATTTTCAGATCAAGTTGGTATCAGAGCATAGGTTTTTGAAGGCTTGATTATTTGCAAGTGTTTTGTTTTCTGATGCTCACAAGGTTGAAACTCACAAGAGGAGAAGGTCAACTTGTAGAGCCAAGTTCTCGTCCTTCAAGAATAAAGATTATATCATCACCTCAAGCTTCAAGGAGGCGTTCACCAAGTATGGCTCATGAAGAGAGTCATGAAAATATTCCTACAGAAGATGAAGATCTCAGAAAGGCTTTCATGGAAATGAGAGAAATGATGAAAGTCTTGATGGAAGAAAGGAATACAAGGTTGTACGGTGAAGGCTCCAACCCTTCAAAGAACAAGGGAGACAATGGTGATAAAACTCCAAAAGGAAATGGAGGGAATGGTGATTCTCCACCTCCCTCACCTCCATCTTCCTCTTCTTCTACCAATTCACAACCTCTTCCAAATTCTCCAAAGGGACATGGTAAAAATCCTCCACAAATTCCTTTATTAAAGATTGATATTAAATTTGAATTGCCAATGTACAATGGAGAGGTAAATGCTGAGAAATTAGATAACTGGATTCGTCAGATTGAGGTGTATTGTAGGATACAAAAAATTCAAGATGATGAAACTAAGATTCAGCTTGCTTC
>ML796795.1:418744-441822 GCA_009831015.1 Picea engelmannii | reverse complement strand
CATGTTGAGGAATTGGATTACCATGTGCATGATAATCTTTTGTATCATCTTGGAAAGCTATGTATTCCATAGGGTGAAAGAATCAACATAATAAGAGAAGCCCATTCTTCTCTTATTGCTGGTCACTTTGGTGTAGGCAAGACGGTGGCTAATTTGCAAAGGTACTGCTATTGGCCTTAAATGAATGAAAGTGTTTCAAGATATGTTCAAGGATGTTCGTTATGTGCCATAAGAAAACCTAGCAATCAAAAGTTGGGTTTGTATACTCCACTTCCGGTTCCTTCTCGTCCTTGGGAAAGCATTTCTATGGACTTTGTAGGAGGTTTACCTATGTCTAAAAAAAATCATGATTATCTTTATGTCGTGGTTG
Organism: Picea engelmannii; assembly: GCA_009831015.1. Lineage (NCBI taxonomy): Eukaryota > Viridiplantae > Streptophyta > Pinopsida > Pinales > Pinaceae > Picea > Picea engelmannii. The sequence continues at coordinate 441,452 of ML796795.1, read as the reverse complement.
ATCGATTTAGCAAAATGTTTATTTTGATGCCTTGTAAGAAGCAAGTTACAGCTGAGAAAACGACACAAATGTTCTTTCGGCATGTTTGAGTACATTTTGGATTGCCTAAATCCATTATTTCTTATCAAGATTCTCGATTCATTGGGAACTTTTGGTCAAGTTTATGGGCACTCATGGACACCAAGCTGAAAAAAAGCACATCTTTTCATCTACAAACCGATGGTCAGACATAAGTGGTTAATAGAATAGTGGTGCATCTTCTTCGTGGTTATTGAAGCAAGCATCCTAAACTTTGGGATGAGAATTTACACTACATTCAACATGCTTACAACCGAGCTAAGCACTCTTCAACTCAAACATCGCCATTTGAAGCATGTTTTGGCTATTTGCCCAAATCTCCTTTATATTTTATCTTTGGGAAGGATATTGCTATTGATGGTCAATATGACATTGATAGGGCAGAAAAGTTCATTGAACAAATTCAGTCAATACATCAAATGGTACCAGAATAGTTGGAAAAGAGTCAAGCCAAGTACAAGACAAGACATGAAAAGCATCGTGTTGATCACAGTTTCCAAGTTAGAGATGAAGTTTGGCTTTACATTAGCAAAGAGAGGCTTAAAGGAGAAGGTAAAAAAATGAAACCAATTAGATATGGTCCTTTCAAGATTCTTGACAAGATTGGTAACAATGCCTTCCGTTTGGATTTGCCTCCTTATATGCAAATGTATGTAGTTGTTAATGTTGAGAATTTGAAATTGTATGAGCCTCCTTTGATTGATGATCAAGGAGAATATGTTCATATTCCTTCTATAGATGATTTCTCCCCAGAATATCTTACAGAACTGCATGAAGACACAATCCTTGACAGGAGAATGAGAACTTCAAAACGAGGAAATGTGGAATATCTTCGAATTGGTATTAAAGGCACAAATACAAGCAAATCCAAGTGGATTGAGGTTGGAAAGGTGAGGGAACTATACCCTCATCTTCAGATAGACTGAAAATAGCCTTTTGGAGGTCCAAAAGCTTTCCAATGGGGAGGTGGGATCTAGGGGATCAAATTTTGCTCAAAATTCAAAGTACTCGAAATCGCTTCAAATTGAACGGGAGCATAGGCCTTGTCATCACGAACCCAACACAACTTGTTTGGGTTCAAATGGACATTCGATGAGTGAGATATTGCATTCTGTTCAAATTGACAAACAGACAAAAACAATGTGCTGACTGTACAGTCTGTACAGTCCGTACGGATGCTGATGTGGCAGGGTCGTACGATGATGTAGTAGATCCATACGCTGACATGGCCCAAACAGTTGGCAGTTGGATGATTGAATCATTACTTGACACGTGGCATCTTGGTGGTGAATGGATTGGTGACATGTGGCCCAAGCACGGGCCGCCACGTGTCACCTGGGTAATGGTTAAAATTTGTGTAGTCGGAAGGACTCGACCCCACGACCTCTGGGCAGGGGAAGAGTTTTGGAAAGGGCTACCCAACCGGTGCACCCACCATTGGTTCTTAACATATAAATGGTTTTAAAATTAATGTGTAACAGTTGGGTGCGGTCTGGGCCGGGGCTAAGCCCGGGCCCCCGACCACATGCGGATTACCATATAACCACCAAATGTGCGCACGCAAATTCAAACGGAGTTAGCTCGCTATTTTATTGTTATACATATGACTAATGGTTAAATGCATGGGAGTTTTTTTGGTATTTCCAACGGTTAAAACCGCGCCAACACTTGTTGCTTTACTATTTGACTTGGGACTTAGCCCTATAATGCGCAGTCATATGACCCATATGCCCAACGGTTTGGTGGTTAGGGGCTAGGCTCCCTAACCATCCTACAGTTGTGCACGGGTTTTGCGATTGTGCCCAGTGTTAGGTTTTAACATAAAAACACACACGGAGGCTAGGTTGAGGACGTAGAGGTGCATTTTGTCGATCCATAGACAACAAGTTTGAAGGGGAACTTCTAGGAAGCCTATCTTCTTCAATTTTTGGCCAAACCAGGTGCCAAAAAAGCCCAGCTAGAGGTTTTTGGACGTTCTGAAGCCATTGGAGCCATCTATTTGGAATTTTGAGCATTGTAAAGCACATATTTTAGCACTTTGAGAAAATAATATAAAAGATTCATTGGAAGCTGGCCCAGGAGATGTAGCCCAAGAGAGGGGTGAACTCCTTTATCATTTGCTATGTTATGTGTTTACTGTTCACTGTTATTTTCGACTTATTATCTGCATATTGAATGTGTAATTTCTATAAAAATTGTGTTTGCAAATTGATCCTTTTGCATAAGAACACTTGAATTAAAACTTGCAAATATTTTCAAGAATACAAGCCTTTATTATTTTCAGATCAAGTATCAATCATCACATTGAGCTAATACTAGGAGAAATTTTTCCGAACAAATAAACGTACGGATTGACACCTCAAGAGAATGATGAGGTAAAGAGACAAGTCTAGGATTGATCCAAAAATATCTTTTAATGACTATGGTTGAGTTATTATGCATGTGCTCATTATCCAATTAAGGAAGCTTGATGAAAGAGGAAGAAGATATGAGAATATATCACATCCATATAAACATGAAAATAATATAAATGAAGCAATCAACAATAGCAAACCATAACATCAATGTGATAACAAAGTTCAATAATCTCGCCTACGTCTCCGGGCCTTTGTCTTAGTGGGTGAGGCTTCTTTATTTCTGTTCAAAGCTCAATAAGTACATAAAAACAGTGCCAAAAGGCTACAATATCAATCTGGTATTTTTCTCCCAGATCTCTAGAACCCAATAGAAGAAACGACACTCAAATCGGAAGACCGGAGCTCCCAGAAATGGCCCGCAAAGGTGCGCTCCTCAACAACTTCCCTGCATAAAAATGGCTTTGGCTTGGATTTCCCTCAGCATAACTCTGCTTTGAATATTCTCTCATGGCCTCAAGAAGGCATGGTTTATATAGATCTGTTGGTTATCATCCCCCAATTTCCTCCCAAAATCTGGCCTAAAAAAGGGCCCAATATCCCCCAATAATAGGTAAAATCCTCTATTAATAGGCCAAAAATCATTTAAAAATCCAAAACCATAGCATAAAAACCCACTTTGGATATATGTTTGGGCTAATAACCTCATACCCAGCGTGCCCCCCCTTGAATAGATCACATGGAGAGAGATGTGGCCAAGCGCCAACCCCTTTCCCATAGTCATAGGTCACATGGCGCTTTGATATACGACCGCGCCCCTAAATATTTGCCCGAACCATGGTTCTAGCTCCCGATTTTAATGGTGGAGGGTGCTTATCATGCACGCCAGTGGTTAGGGTATATGGCGCCCGTGCCCCTGTGGTTATATGCAACAACAAAAATCATGGGTTGGGGCTTATCCCCAGCCCCTTTTCGCCCTCCTTACATAACACATACACTTTATGTTAAATAAAGTGGGTTTCAAATCATAAAAAATAGTGTTGGCGCATTGGAATTTGGTCATTTCTCAAGGCACTTTCTCTGCCAATAGGTCATGGTGTCGAACCCCCTGAGCTCCAAAATAACTTTTCCATTCAACTAGTGATGGGGTGCCACATGGAAGCCCATGTCTGGGCCACGTGGCACCCTTTCATTGGTCCTCAATGATGTCACTACCCAGTCACCCTATTGCCTGTGCTGCCACATGTCACTTTGCTGATGTCAGCATGATGACGTTAGAAGGACATCATGATGACATCATCATTGACTTTTTTTAGTTGACTTGTTGACTATTTTAGCTGTTTGGGGAAATGTCAGCGTGCGATAACTTTCACATACAACGCCCGTTTGAGAAAGTAAATATATGGTTGAAATTAATGTGATGAGCCGGTTGTAGTGGAATTGGTTTCGTTCGATTCCAATAACTTTTATTTTTGAGCCTTTTCTGGACTTGGGAAGCCTCCTAGATCCAATTCTGGATCACACCTCCCCACTAAGGACCTTTTGGTCCCCAAAAGGTTATTGACCGATCAACAAGCCTAGGATAGGCCACCTGACGTTTCCTCTATATCTGAACTCTGTCCTGTGCACCTGTCTCATCAAGATCAATTGTAACACAACCATGACAACTGACAGCATATTGTTAGCCATTTGAACCCTATCACATTTTACTCAGGCCACTATCATCCATGTAGACAACATTACTAATGATAGCATCAAAAACATGACTGCAAATGAGTTGGTATACTTGCAATATTTGCACGACATGAGCTTATCTTGAAGCAAAATGTGATTGATTTTCCACTCAACAATCATTTCCTGTTCTTTCTTAAGATCGATTACTTTATTTGAAACAATTATTGGTTTTTTGCTTGCTTGAACTGCCTTCTTTAATTGTTCCATAGTTTGAAGTGTTTTATTTTCCTTAACATCGTGAGCATGAACCACATAATCTTGACCTGCTTTGGTTAATTGATATTGATTCTTTGTCATGTAGAAGATTGCTTTACGATCATATAATTATGGACTACCCAAGACCATTCCACATTCACTTAATGGAACTACATCACATGTTACCTCGTCCACATACTTAGATGAAATTGCAAATTTGATTGTGCATTGCTTTGTTATGTGCATTTGATGATGATTGCTTATCCATTTAAGTGTGCAAGGCTTATGATGTACTTGTGTTTTTAACCCTAATTGCTTAACCAATTCTTCTGAGATTAGATTATCTTGAGATCAACTATCGATTAATGTGTCTATCTTAGTGTGTCACATGATTACCCTTATATGAAACAAGTTACTTCTACAATCAATGACTTCACCAATTTTACCTGTCATACCAACCAATGAGACCTTTTATTCATCACCTGAATCCGATCCCAAGTTTGTGGGTCTTGTTGTCACTTGCAACTATTTGCTTCCCTTTCCTTTCCTTGAACCACTTTGGCCTCTTCTCGGGATGCAATTGCCAAAAATGGTCCTCATCATGCCCCTATTTCTTTCAATGCTTGAAAGAGGGCCTCTCTTCCTTTCTTTCCACTGAACTTGCCTTTTTTCCTGTCCACTTCCTCTTGTCCTCTTTCCTTGAAGACTATTCCCCTGATACACCTGCTTTCCCCGCTTCAATATATGTCCCTTGAACAAAAACCTCATCAAGGTTAGTTGGTCCAAACATGAATACAGTGTTTCTAATATGTGCAGGTAAACCTCCTATATACTTCATAAGGGTTTCCTGTGTATGTAAAGGGATATCTAACATCAATGCCATTTTTCGAAAGCCATCTGTATACTCTTGCATTGTTTGTCCTTTTCTTAGTTTTAAAGATTGTCATTCAACTAATGATTTTTCTTTATAACCCAAAGGACATAATTGTTTCCTAAGTGCATAAATGAAGCTTTGCCATGATGGAAATACATTACCCACTTGTTGCATTCCGTTTTGAAACTTTCTTTGCCACCAAATGAGAGTTGTCCCTGCAAGTCTCAAAGATGCCAACTTGATTTGTGTGGCCTCATCCTTGATCTGTTGAACACTGCAATAGACCTTCATTTGTCTGACCCAATTTTCAATTTATCCGCATTAACTTCACCATCATATATGGGTAACTCAAATTTAACATCGAGTTTTAATAATGGCATTTCATTCTTATGTTTATGGACATGTTTCTTTGCATTATATTTAGAACTTGAACTTGAAGAAGAAGGAGAAGAAGGACGTGATGATGGGGGTGAAGGAGAAATCTAAGGAGGATCTTCTCCTTCTTCACTTTTTCCCTTTGAAGATTCACCCAAAACTGGTTTCTTACATTCCAAGTAATCTTCATACAAAACTTTCATCATCTCCAACATGGAAAATAAAGCTTTTCGAAACTCTTTCTCATCCTAAGAAAGTCCCTCTTCTGATGCCATCTTCTCGGTGTGAGAAGCTCTCTTTCTCAATCCAATTAATGGATTCTCTTCAACAATATCGCCTTCACTACGCTGCAACTTTTCCTTGGTTAACATGCAAAACTCAAATCCAAATGTCAACTAGCTCTGATACCACTTGAATCGAAAAGATCTTTTAATGACTATGGTTGAGTTATTATGCATGTGTTCATTAACCAATTAAGGAAGCTTAATGAAAGAGGAAGAAGATATGAGAATATATCATAGCCATATAAACATAAACAAAACAAAAATGAAGCAATCAACAGTAGCAAACCATAACACCAATGTGATAACAGAGTTCGGGAATCTCGCCTACGTATCCGGGCCTTTGTCTTAGTGGGTGAGGCTTCTTTATTTCTGTTCAAAGCTCAATAAGTACATCCCAACAGTGCCAAAAGGCTACAAGATTGATTTGGCCTTGTTCTCCTAGATCTCCAGAACCCAATAGAAGAAACGACACTCAAATCGGATGATCGGAGCTCCTAGAAATGGCTCGCAAAGGTGTGCTCCTCAACAACTTCCCTACATAAAAATGGATTTGGCTTGGCTTTCCCTCAGCATAACTCTCCTATGACTCTTCTCTCATGGCATCAAAAAGGACTGGTTTATATATATCTGAAGTTGGTTATCATCCCCCAATTTCCTCCCAAAATATGGCCTCAAAAAGGGAAAAATATCCCCCAATAATGGGTAAAATCCTCTATTAACGGGCCAAAAATCAATTAAAAATCCAAAACCATAGCATTAAAACCCACTTTGCATATATATTTGGGCTAAACCCCTCATACCAATGCAGCCCCCCTTAAATTGGTCACATGGAGAGACATGTGGCCAAGCGCCAGCCCAAAGGGCCATGTGTTGGCTCCTTTCCCATAGTCATAGGTCACATGGTGCTTTGATATACGACCACACCCCTAAATATTTTCACAAACCATGGTGCTAGCTCCCGATTTGTATGGTGGAGGGTGTTTATCATGCACACTGGTGGTTGGGGTATATGGAACTCGTGCCCCTGTGGTTATATGCAACAACAAAAACCGCGGGATGGGGCTTAGCCCCAACCCCTTTCCACCCTCCTTACATAACACATACACTTTATGTTAAATAAAGTGGGTTTCAAATCACAACAAATGGTGTTGGCATGTTGGTATTCAGTCATTTCTCAAGGCGTTTTCTCTACCAATAGGTCATGGGGTCGAACCCCATGAGCTCCAAAATAATTTTTCCATTCAACTAGTGATGGGGTGCCACGTGGTAGCCCATGTATGGGCCAAATGACACCCTTTCATTGGTCCTCAGTGATGCCACTTTTCAACGCTATATTGGTCCCTATCACCACCCAGTCACCCTGCTGCCTATGCTGCAAAATTTCCCTGGTTAACATGCAAAAATCAAATCCAAATGTCAACTATCTCTGATACCACTTGAACTGAAAAGATCTTTTAATGACCATGGTTGAGTTATTATGCATGTGTTCATTAACCAATTAAGGAAGCTTAATGAAAGATGAAGAATATATGAGAATATATCACAGCCATATAAACATGAACAAAACAAAAATGAAGTAATCAACAGTAGCAAAACATAACACCAATGTGATAATGGAGTTCGGAAATCTCGCCTACGTCTCCGGTCCTTTGTCTTAGTGGGTGAGGATTCTTTATTTCTGTTCAAAGCTCAATTCCATTTCCGGGCAAGGAGTGATGCTTCGGCTAGGAATTTTTGTGTCATCTCTTTGTTGTACTCCTTTGGTTTGGCTGCAACCAACAAGTTCCATTCGGAGTCAGTTGTTGCGTCGACCTGATGCATCTGCATATAGGCGATTTGAATCACTGGTTGAAACTCATGCATCTCTTTCTTGGCTACGGACTGTGCTTCGTAGAGCAAATTTAGTTTGTTGTCAGCCTGTTGAATTTGGTCAAACTTTTGTTGCTGCTCCATGGGGTCCATTATCACCGCAAATTCCTCGTTGAGCACCTGGAGCTTTGTGCGCACTTCCTCCAAGATATGATTTCATCGAGCGATGATACCCATCCAATCGCTGACTTCCTTAAATATTCTGGTGCAGTCCACAGTCTGTTTGTGTAGTGTCACTTGGGCGTTGTTACCTTGCAATAATATCCTCTACATTTGTTCCTCCAGCTGCTGAGGCTGCTGTTTTGCTTCTTACTGGACTTGTTGTAAATTTTCTTGTATCTTCTTTGTCTGTGTCGTGAGTTGTGTCCATGCCATTTGTATCTGCTTGATTTGTTTCTCTGGTTTTGTTATCTCGCTAGCTTCTGGTAAGTTGGCCGCAACCTTCTAGATCTCCGGCCAGGCTTCTGCAAGTTTTTCCCAGACCTTTTCCAATTTGCGCTGTGCTAGGATCCTGTTGCGATTTTCCTCTATTATACATTCTTGTTAAACTAACTGTTCTTTTCGGGCAAGCTCGACTGAGATCTCGGCGTCCTGGAGTCTTTGATCTAGTTGGTCTATAGAGGTTCTGACTAGCCCAAATAATTGCGATACTGGCCACTGTACCAAGTTTGTAGCTGAAGGAGATGCATCAGTAGGTGCTCTCGTCTGTAGAGGGAGTCCGCTAGCCATTGAGTGGTCTGAATATGTTTCTACCTCCTCCTCTATATGCGATGCTGGTGATATCCTCACTCTTAGATATTCAGGCAGAAGTGTCAGTACCTCTTCTCTAGTGATGCAGAGCTGCATCAATTATGCACATTGTTGGGGGTTCTGGAGGACTTTCTCCATTTTTGCTCGTGTAGTTGTCATATCTTGTGCCCTTGTTGAGTCTGGTTCTTTGGGCACGTCCGGTATCTCTGTGTCCTCTGGTACTTCTGCATCATGCATGATGGTTTCTTGGGCCTCCTCACCCTTAGGTGGTGAGGTGATTCGCTGGTCATGGTCAACTTCCGACTCTTTTGTGCTTCTGGCAGCTTCGTCCTGTGCTGATGACTCAAGTTGTCGTTCCTGGGTGCTTGGGTTCGAAACATCTAGTATCATACTTTTCTCTGGGGCTTTGGGGTCGAGCTTAGAAATTTCTAAGCTGGGCTTGGGGAATTCATTGGTTGTCTGTGGGGTTTGTCGCCCCTCTGTCTCTGGGTGGTCAAACTACATTAGGTCTGAAGTTGTGGTCTGATGTGGGGTGGCGGTGAGGAGATTTGGTAGTTGGAGTGGTGGTGGAGGTTGCTCAATGATGGGTGTGGACAGGAATGTTTCAAGCTCTGGGTCATCCTGTATATCAATTAAATGGGTGATTTTGGTCGTGGCGTGGGTGTCAGGAGCGACAAATGCAAGGGGTTGTGGGTTTAGGGGTTTTCTTGGTGAGACCCTAGTTCTCTGCTTCTTCTATAACAGTTAGATCTCAAGAACAATGCCTAGGATCTAGTTAACCTGCACTCTTGATAGCATGACATCATATGGCAGCTTATGGTGAGCCACTCTTTCCTTCCACACCAACAACTGTGACTCTTCCTCCACCTCAAATTCAGTCTATACCGACACATCTAGCTTCTTCTGTATGGGTCCTGAGCTTGGTCCCTCTCCTGCTTCCTTGTCTTTCTTCTTGAGCAGCTCGGCTAGCATAATATAGTGCATGCCTATTTTTCGTGGGACACGTTTAACTCCTGGTCGTGACATGACCTCCTTGTTGAAAGCTTCTTCATCCAGATAAAAAGGTAGCATCTGTGTGTGAAAACATTTCCCGATAGCATGCCTTGGCTAGACGAATGTGCTGTGTCGGTTCATGCCGAATGCAATATTCCTCGTGTTATTATTGAGGATATCCTGTGGGATGCATGGCCTCTGTGTTGCATCAATCATAGCATTGTACCATTTGGCAAATGCTGCATTGTTGAGCGCTGTGTTTTCTGAGTCTGGTCTGGACTTCCATGGCTCAAACATCTTCGCCAGACGCCCTTTGTCTGGTATTGTCGGTTGTTGGCCCACCGGTGACTTCCACTTGAGCATTGCGAATTCCATAAGTAGGTATCCATAGGTAAAGGTTCCTCCTTTTTCTTGTTCCTCCTCACAAGCTACAAGTAGTTCCTCCAGCAGGAAACTACACCAGTTGAATACTGCTCCTAGATTGCAAAAGTCGACAACAAATAGCGCATCCAGGGTGCATTATCCCTTATAGTAGGACCTCATAACCTTGTTGGCTATGATGTAGCAGCTAGTCTGAACTGGTTCAGGTAATATTGGCTCGATGACGGTTATGCGTCCTCCTCGCTTGGTGTTAAACTTCTCGTATAGGCTAAGTTTGCCTTTCTTCTTCCCATGCTTACTAGGTCCCTGAAATCCTTTTGACACATCCTCGCCTTCGGAGGATAGTTCAGTAAGCTGTTGGATGTCTTTTTCATGGATTAGATAGCATTTATGCAACCATAGGCTTTGGTCGTGCACCCTGCTTATCAAAAATTTTGTGCAGCATGCAATATCGCCTATGGCGCCGAAGACTGGTAAGTCTCTGAGGTTCATGATGGTGGATTTAAACAAATTAATGAACTCCTTTTTTGGTATAAAATGTATATCTCTAGTTCCATCCGGGGTTAACTCCCAAAATACATCTGGGTGCATCTGTGGGAACAAAGATGAATCTGTGAGGTCAAGGTCAAGCAACTTGACGTGCTCTATCTTCCCTTTGAGGTCTCCTATGATCTCGACTCGGGGGTTGAAGATCTCATCTGGTACTACTTCTTTCATCATGGCGATGCGGCTTGATGTAGCTCACGGCATTCACACATCTATGGTAGATAAAAGCTAGGCTCTATCTTCAGGTTTTTCAAAGGTCTCTATTGGTTCACAGTGCTGCATGTGGAAATGACTATGCTCAGTTTTAGAAACAATACATTCTCGGTTGAGTTATGAGAGTCTTTTGTCTAGATTTAATGGGTAAGTTTAACAATAACTGCTCCTCATGATGACTATATGCTCGCAACAAGGTGTGAGTTGTCCAACGGGATGGTTTAATCAAGGGAAATTTGATTGGGTGATTTGTGTATTTACTCATTTGACTAGAATAGGGACATGGCCGAATTGAGACCTTTCTACTTAACGGGTGGGTGTCTCGGTGCGAACTTCGATGGAATCTTGGTATAATGTGGATTTATGGCTTAACAGGTGACAGTTGGGGTGTTGGACTGGTAATAAAGGTTGTGACTAGACTGGGTGTGTGTGGCCTTTAACTCTGATTAGGTTTGGATTCAGGGTGCCTCTGACCACAAGGGTTGTCCCTGTCATCCTTAATGACAGGTATTACTACACTTTCTCATGCTTCAGGTTCTTTATTGTTGAGTCATGAATTCTGTATCAACCAACACTTAAAAAAACATGTAAACTATGTATTGTGGTGCAACATTGCGCGTATGGACATTATTAACTGAATTTACAAAATTCTAGAAAGAAAACAAAACTCAAATATAACTATTGTACAAGCTCCATCGGATTGGAGCAACTCCCATTCTTCTCAGTTTCGAGATAGGTAGGGCTTTAGGCAAGCATCGTTCACCCATCCCAGTCGTAGCATACCATCCAGTTGTGCAAGTCGAACCGCTCCTGATGGTCGGATTTCCGCCACTATGAAGGGTCCCAACTAGTGCATGTGAAGCTTGCCAGGGTGCATCTGGTATCGGCTGTCGTATAGTATCACCTTGGCTCCTTGTGCAGATACCTTGGTCTTGATGTGTCGATCATGCCAAGATTTTTGTCTTGCATTTTCAACCGACTAATGGAAATCAGCTAGAAATCTGGTTTTGTCAAGTTCTTGTAACTCCACAATTCTCTGTGCCGCTGATTCTTCATCTGTCATACATGTGGCTTGTGCAATGTATAGAATTGGTGTGATGAAATCTGTAGGCACCACCACATATTTTCCGTAAACCTACTAGAATGGTGTATATCTGAGAAGTTTCTTTGTAGTTGTCCTGTATGCCCAAATACCGCTGGAACTCTCTCATCCCAGTCCTCTCGGTTTGCACAACAGACCTTTGTTAGTCCCTTTTCCAGGATTTTGTTGAAGGTTTCAACCGTTTCATTAGCCTATGGGTGATATCGACTACTCTTGTGATGCTGAATCAAAAATTCAATAGTAAGTGTTGTTATAGTGTTGCTAATGAAGTGAGCTCCTTGATCGCTTGTTAGGCTCCTTGGACATCCAAAGCGGGTAATGATATTCTCGAAAATGAACCTAGTAGCCGTATCCGTCAAACAATCCTGTACTGCTGCTGCTTCGGCCCAACGAGTAAGGTAGTCGGTTGCGGTAATGATGAACCTTGCCTTCGAATGTTTGGCTATGGGGTTTATGGGCCCAATAAAGTCAACTGCCCATTTCTTAAATGCCTATAGAGCTCTAACCTGTTGAAGTGGAAATTCATCTCGGCGTGATGGTTTTCCCACCCATTGACAAATGTCGCATGATCTAGCATATTCTTTTGCATCCTTGAAAAGCATTTCCCACCAAATTCCTTCCAATAGAACTTTCTATGTCATTTCCTTTCCTCCTACGTGTCCTCCTACAATTCCATTCAAGCATTCCCAGAGTATATCCTACCTTTCATGATCTAGGACACAACGTCTGAGGATACTGTCTAGTCCTAGTTTATATAGTTTCCCGACGATTAGCTGGTAATCTGTTGCTCCGACGACCATATGGAATTTCTGAGTTGCGAAATATGTTTCAGGGCAAGCCCCTGTGCTGAGAAAGGTTGCTATGTCCTCCAGGTATTCTGGAATTTCCTCGATCATGAATAAATGTGCATCTGGGAGATAATCATCGACTGCTCTGCCACTTTCTCTTGACTCTAGTCTAGATAGATGGTCAGGTCTGACATTGCATCATCCTGGCTTGAAGATGACTTCAAAGGAAAATTCCTGAAATAACAACAACCATATGCAAATTCTTTCTTCCAACACAGGTTTGTTAACTAGGTATTTTAATGCTAAATGATTAGTAAAGAATTTGAAATGAGATCCTAACAGATAATTTCTAAATTTATGTAAAGCATAGATCATTGCTAATCCTTCCCGTTTAGTCGTTGTATAATTGTGCTCTGCTTGCAACAACTTCCGTCTTGCAAAATATGTGGGGTGATCCATAGCTCCATCTCCTAGTTGCATTAAAATAGCTCCTAAGGCAATTCCTGAAGCATCCACATGGACATGAAATTCTTTCTCCCAATTTGGAAATATCAGAATCGATGCTGTGATGAGTTTTTCCTTAAGTGTTTTGAATGATTTGTCACACTCGGGAGTCCATCAGAACGTTTCAACCTTTTTCAGGAGGTTTTTTAGAGGTGCAGTAATGTTGGCATATCTTCGGATGAACCGGCGATAGTACCCTATGTGTCCAAGTGTGGAGTGCAGATGTTTAGCGCTCATGGGCGGAGGCATATTCACAATGATCGCTACTTTAACTGGGTCTACTAATACTCCTTCTCGATAGACTATGTGGCCAAACAAATTTCCATGTGGAACAAAGAAGATACACTTCCTGAGGTTTAGTGAGATTTGTAACTCTCTGCATCTGTCGAACATTAGCCTCAGCAATGCTACATGTTCCTTGAGTAGGCTATATATTGTCCAATCATCCATGTAGACTTCTATGAACTTATGAATGAACTCTCTAAAGGATTCTATCATGATCCTGGATAAAGCTGCAAGGGTGTTCTTTAGACTAAACGACATGACATTGTATGCAAATGATCCCCATTTAGTGATGAAGGTGGTTTTTCTCTTGTCCTCTTCAACAATCCTAACTTGATGGCATCCTGAGAATCCATCTGTAAATGAATATGATTCCTTCCCCACAACCTATTCTAGGACCTCATCGGTAAAGGGTGTTGGGAAAGGGTCGCGTATGGAGGCAGAGTTTAGGATCATGTAGTCTACACATACTAGATGTCTCCAGTGTCTTTCTTGTTTTGAATGATAATCAGGCTAACCCATTCTGCTTCTTCTACTGGAAAAATAAGACTAGCTTCTAACATCTTATCAATCTCCTTTTTAACTTTTTATTTTACTCTCGGGTTAAGACGGTATGGCCTATGTCTGACAGGCTTGGATCCTAGTTTTAGCTCAATCTTCATTTCTCCCAAAGCTCCTTTGATTCCCTTTAATTCTGAAAAAGTCTTCGGGAACAAATATTTTTATTCTTGCAGTAAGGCCTGTATTTCTTGACTGGTTTGCTCATCCTAGTAATCACCTACTAGGGCTATCTTAGGTTTCTCTTCGGTCCCTATGTTGAGTCTCTGCAGTTTTAGCGGATGATTGTAGGAACTATCGATCTGGCTAGGTATGGTGTTTTGGATTTCCCTATTTCCCTCAGTCTCTTTGATGGCTAGGTTTCTCAGTTCTTCTAATTCGTCTAGGATTTTTGAGGCTTTGCTAATCTGATAGCATTCTATAGGATTTCTGGTCACAGGTAATTGGAGTTTGGTCTGAAATTCTTGGGTATGCATGGGACCTACTACAAAGTCTGATCTCTTGTTATTATGGGTTGTGAAAATAAGTTCTTTAATCTTTAATACGTTGTTTTTTATCCTATAGGCTTGAATTTGAATGTACAAATACCACTGCTGAGTATGAAGCTCTGATACAAAGGTTAAATAAATCCATATCCCTAAACGTCAAATAATTTAGGGCTTTCAGAGACCGGAAGATTATTATCAAGCAGGTAAAAATTGTTGTACGTCGCAATCCCTCACATTCAAATAATTATAAATGCAAGGTGCATCATCTAGTGGATCATTTTGAAGCCTTTAACGTCACTATGATCTCCAGAGCGAAGAATATCCTTGCTGACTCCTTGACCATGGCTGTTTCACGGTTGTTGCCTCCAGATGATCCTGAACCTAAAGCTCTGCCAGTCAGTGGCCAAGTCCTCAAACAATGTTTTCANATATATATATATATATATATATATATATATATATATATATATATATATATATATATATATATCTTCTTTTGAGTTTCAGTTTTTTTTTGTATGTGCGTTTCATAAGATTTGTTGCAGATACTACTATTATGGTTTCACTTGATTTTATTTCCTGCAACTTTTGTCCCCTATGCTTTTAAAAGGTTGTTCTCAGCAAGACAGTGGTTGATATCTAGTCATGCGATATAGTGATCTATGTTCCAAACTCATGGCTCACACTCAATAACAGAAGCAGCAAGGAACCCACGGTTGCTTTGAGGAGTTCTCTAATCTGACTGGCATAACTGAATGACTTCCAAAAATGTTCAAAGTGTCTTCTTAGTGGTTGGTAAAACCTTAAGGGGAAGAAGGAAAATTCGGAAGGGACTACATGAACCCCGAAGGCGGAACTGGTAAAGAATTCACCTTAACCACCTCGCTTTGCAAGTTAAACAGAAATCATCCTTTCTCACTCGCTCCAGGCATCTCACCGAAAATAAAGGTTGATATAAATGGAGTGAACAGTGGGAGAGGGTATTCAGATATCTCCGCCAGAGCTATGGACACTCGCTGGTAGCAAAGCAATGTCTGTGATGTTTGGGTGGCTCCGTCGGGGTTATAGACGCTCACTGGAAACAGAGCAACACCATAGCAAGTGATTAAAGGTAATTAAAGGATTAACGCCAGTGAATAATTTACCAGATATTTTTTCAAAAGAAAATGGGGCATGAGTTAGGGTATGGGAAATGAGGGAGGAATTGATTTTAAGAAACCCCACAGGCAGACCCGGAAGCATTAACTGAAGAACTTCAAATGCACAGGTAAAAGGGAGCTCTGATTTAAGACCAGTTAAGTTCCCCTTCAACTTCTGTATCAACCAAGCTATGGAGGAGGAATAGAGATTTTGCTTTCGCCCAGTGAATTTCCATTTGTTGAGCACTCAACACACCCTAAAAATTATGGGCTTATTTTCTACTTTTTTGGGTACCACTTGGGCCTTGCACCGCTTGTTTCTACTTTAGTATGAAAATGCCACCTGTGCTTAACTTTTATGTTTTCATGTTTTGATTGTTAGAAAGTTTGTTGGGGCATGTAAGAAACCTTATCAAATTTAAAAGAGACTAACCTCGATTAAAAGAATCAGCAATCTAAAAGTTTCCCTAAACTACTTGGGACGTTTTGGCATCGGAAAAGGTTTAAAGTGACTAAAATCGTCTGAGAAGTCCAAAAAATAGCTGAGCGCCATTTTCATCAGTGTCGGTGGATTCAAGACTTTCCTCACCCTACAAATAAGCCTGGGCATAGATATCATCGATGACCAATTGAATCAGCTTCAGAAGATTTCTTAAGGAAGAAACGACCCAGGTTTCTCAACTCACTGATGAAGATTTGCGTCGGCAGAAGATTAAGGTGATGAAAATCATTTGAGAAATAAAAACAACACTGCCGATCGCCGAACCCCGGAATAAGTTTGGTATTCAAAAAAGGGAACTAATTATTTCCCTGATGTAATAATCACTTCAATAACTCTCGGTATCGATAGCTGGGGCCTCTAGTATTTCAAACATGATTTTTATCCACGTGATTAAATATTTTCAATAACCGAAGTCGATGTCAAAGTTTTATAGAGAAAAGCATTAACAAAATCATGACGTGATAACCATGATGAAAAAAGAGAAAAATATTCTTTTGCGCAAAAAATTTAAAGAAGGATACACGTCTGATTCACAGTAATTCCTTAATTTTTTTTTTTTATATATATACAATCAAAAGGGAAAACCCTCTACCAGGCTCGGTTTAAATTTGAATAAATAAACTCTGACGATTCGACTAACTGGCTCGGTCACCGTAAGATTATAACATTTTACAAAGAAAGGGCAAAGAGGTGTTGAACCACACTTCTCGAAACATGGAGCAAGAACCCGCTAACTATGCATCACCTATGCGGTGGTCCTGTATCAGTTTGTCTTTCACACTATGTGGGGACTTATGATCCATTGTCGCTGCCATCCGCTGTGTGTCGCGCAATTCCACTATTGTGTCTTATGCCTCTCGAAGTTGTCTCCGCAGCTAGACGATGCTTTCTCCGCCAATTGACGTCGCAGTTCCCTATTCTCTTGGTAGACCTCTTCTATTGCAATTTGAGCCTTCTCTAGTTGTTGAGTGGAATTTCCGATGGAAGAACCCGATGATTTTGATCTCCATTTTCCTCTCTTGCCTCTTTTGTCGTCTTTCTCGAGCAATTGCGAGAAATCGGTGGGGATTACAGATTCCTCGCAGGCTGGACGTACCTTCGGTTTGGCCTTGGGGCGGTGTCCCTCTCCTTCTCAAATTTTCTTCTTAGGCCTTTCTATTCTCCACGATTTTGGTCCCAGAGAAGGCGCAACCTCCAGTGTATTTCTCCTAGACATATCTGCGACCGCCCCAAGCTCATCCCTGGACGATGACGCTACCTCCGGGTCGATAGTTGTACCTCTCGAAATCCACAAAAAGGAATCCCAGGTGCGCTGAGGGTGAGATATCGCACTACAGCTTCCTCGTAGACCTCGTCCCATGCTTGAAGGAGATCCCATACTTGAAAAAGCGTAAGAAACTCAAAGTGTCCAAGAACGGTAAGGAGTCACTCAACTGAACGTCACCAAGACAAATTTACCAAACCAGATTTCCAGAAAATATGAGCTCGACATATGAGAAGGATTGCTCGCAAAGCTCCTGGAATTTATAGGGAAATCAAGGAGTGACACTAGGTTGGCCAACATAATATCCTCACCTCACGACATTATGTTTGAAAATTCGGCATGCCCAAGCTAATCGATGGATGTGATCCAGAACATGAAAGCGCCACCGATCGGGGTTGCAGGAAAACGTGCGGCATGATCTTTTCGATCCTTTCGAACTTACAAACCTCCGTTATTGATGAATGAAGCTTGGTACGCTTGATAGTATGGGTTTTGTAAATATTTAACAACTTTCTATGTACGATATCCGACCCCTCGGGTGCACACATGCGCATAATTTGTCCTCGACGCCCTTTCTTGATGATTCCAAAGGTCAAGTAAGTACTGTGATAATTCGTACATGCATGTCTATCGTACTTTATTAGCCACACTATAACATGTTGACATGTTCATTAAAACTGAAGAAGGGTGGCGGCTTCACAGATTGCTCAAAGGATGCGTTCGAGATCACATAAGTATTAAAAATGACTGAGACTAGCAAGCTGCACAGGTATGTGTTGATATTTTGATTTATTTATGTCATATCATAGGATGATTAATCACTAAAATACTTTTTTTTTTATTATAGGGAGAAACTTCCCAATCACCGACTAAGGTCTGTCCTATAGCTCCGCTGAAGAATTGAAAGAAACACCGAGATTGAATCACCGAAGCAATGGGGAATGTCATTCTGGCATCCCCGACAACTTCTCTGACATGAGAGACATAGTCAAGTCGCATGTTGAACGAGGCACTCTATGGACCAAAGAACTCACAAAGGTGGCCGATGCAAAGCTAGGGCAAGTGAAACAATTTGTCGAACATCCGATCAGGTCCCGAGTGACGCTACAGTGATTGAACTCTTGTTTGGTCAAGTAACGAGCACATGTAGCAAATATCAGAGGAATATATGTTGCTCCAATGAATCAACATAGATTCCCATGAACCCGAACCTATGAAGAACTGCTTGTTGGTTGGTCTGAATACAAGAAGAACCATCCTTTTCAAGAAGATATCCTGAGTTGACTGTTCATGAAGCCGTTGAAAGAAGACACCACGTGGCGATTTTGTGTTTCTTGAACTGCACTTAGCCATTAACTTCAGTTAAAACTTTAGATTATAAATAAAGGCCTCGATCGATTAATCAAGGTCGATGGTTTGTTGCAAGAACTCTTTTCTTTCTAGTTGTTAAGAATTATTTTGGAGCTGCTATGAATTAAGAGGACTTTTTGGACCAGAGACGAAGTTGTTTTCATTATATGCTTGTGTAATTGAGACTGGAGAAGAACTATTTCCTATTCAGTTCATGAGAAGATGTAAGAAGTAAGAGCTATCGAATATATTGTCAAGTTTTCTGGTGCAATTGCTTTGCTGTTCTTTTTTCTAATGATGGAAATGATGAATCATTGTGTGGATATATGATGAAGGATTATGGTAGATGAATTATTTTTCTTTCTATTGATCTTATCATATACGTGTTTTCTTCTAATAATTAGTATTCTCAAACAGTAATTGGATGCTCACATGGTTAGCGTATTATTACTAGGCCTGTGGTATAGGATTATCGTTTGCATGTTTGAGCAGAGGGTTATCCCAAGCTCAGCCTCTTCTGCAGTAGTTAAATTTTCTCTCATCGTGTTTCTTGGATAGTGTAGGTTAAAATATCAACTAGTGATCGAGTGCTCACACGGTTAATTTATTATTACTAGGTTTGTGGTAAAATATCATTGTCTACATGATAGAGTGAGGGTTATCCTGAGCCCGACCTTTCCCAGTCTTTAGACTTCCTTATCACTGTGTGGTCAAGTTGGTTTATACCAGCTATTCCTCACATTTATCCTAACTAAAGAGAAAATGCCAAAAGAGAAAATCACAACTGAAGGAGATGCCTCCACAAGAAAACATAAAGCCCATTGATTAAATTAGCCGGATCGCGAGATATGGAGAACCATTCCAATCACAAACTCTATAGAGTCTAATTAGGCCTCGGTGGTGGGTTTGGTTCCTACTGTTGAGTTAATGGATTTAAGACCCATCAACATAAATGGGGCTTGAAGGAGGGCCTGAGAATGAATGGATGAATATGTAAGTTATATGATATTCTGAACAACTTATAGATTCATAATGGCCCACATGCATGACTAGTCATCCAACAGATAGCCCACCTTTAC
Organism: Picea engelmannii; assembly: GCA_009831015.1. NCBI lineage: Eukaryota > Viridiplantae > Streptophyta > Pinopsida > Pinales > Pinaceae > Picea > Picea engelmannii. Next base: position 421,750 of record ML796795.1, on the reverse strand, counting down.
TGAGTACTCCCGAAGCGGATAACTCGCCCCACTCCAAGGAAGGATATCTTCACTCTGAAATACCTTACGCCCTCCCTCACGAGGAAGTGAATCAATTTAGAAGGATTACCAGAGCTTACGCCCCGAAAATTGGTGTGTTTCCCTTCACCCCCATCCTCCCTCGAAGAAAACAATAAGGAAGACTAGTGGTCAACACTCCCGACGAAGTTTTTGTACACTCTGTCGAAGACTTAATAGACTTCGCGATCACTGAAATCTAATAACCTCTTGACCTCATACCTAAGACGCCAGCCGATGACATCTCCGAACCTAATGATCTTTCGGAGGAGGAAGAGCCTAACTCCAACTATGAAGATATGGAAGAGAACAATGGTCATGAGGAGGAGAGAGAAGATCCACTTCAAGGTAACCAACCTTGGTTGGTCGGGGATGTCGTGGTTGTCCCTAGATGAATACACAATCTCCCTAGGCACCCAGAAAAGTTGCTCCCCAAGTATGATCCTGAGACCTCAGGATTGCCCGAAGATCATATCAAGAAGTTCATACTCGCGATCAGGCATATGAAAGTTCAACATGAAGACGTGGTATGCAGACTTCCCCCCTACACATTTGAGAACTTGACTTCCACTTTGTATTTTAGCTTGCGAGTAGGATCCATAACCAGCTGGGCTAAGTTCCAAAAGATTTCCTAGACAAAATTTTCGAACAAACTACCATGGGAGCCCTTATGGACGAATTTTTCGCAGCCACCATGACCCCAAAGGAAATGGTCAAAGATTTCAATCAAATATTCACGACTATCCTAAACAAGTTTTAGCCCACAGTGAAACTAACTCAAGAGTTGCAAATAGAGGTCTATGCTAACGCTCTTCCGGCCTCTATTTCCATGTTCGTTAAAAGAGCCGCTAGGAAAACCCTCACGGAGAATTTCGAAGAGGCCAAGACGATAGATTTCCAGATGAAAGGGTGTAAATAAGGCCAGGCATCTCTAGCGAGAAAAGAAAGCCAACCCCCTCCCAGAAGAGGACTCCTTTTAACTAGACCGCTGGGGAAGCCGGCTGAACCAACTCCAGATAAGGGTAATGGGTATATAGAAGACCTGCAATGCATGGTCAAGAAACTATCAAATGAGATTATAGATATGAAAATAAATGCGGGTGAGGGAAACCAAGGCCAAAGACCCTATAAGCCTTTATTTAAAAGAAACCAGTCTTTCAAAGCAATTGAACCTCCCCCAGCCAACCTAAACATTGACTTAGGGAATGTTGCGTCTGATTCTTTCTGTACTTACCACCAGGAGAACCACTCAGAAAGGGAATTTCCTCAGTGGGCCAACGCCATGAATTTAATGGCCAATCATTTTCTGGGCAAAGTCTCTCTGACTGAACCACCCAACAGTTCGACCTTTAACATTGCTGATCAGGAAGAGGATGACCCACCACAAGACACAACCATGTTGATATGGGATCCCAACATGATCACGTCTTCGAATGATCTATTTAAACCTCAGGCACCACCCACAGAGATATTGGTGGTACAGACACATAGTAAGGGTCAACCTGGCCCAAAAGATACCGATGCCACCCGTGTCTCACAAAGTAAATTAACTCCCAATCACTCGAGAATGTCTTTCGCTCCTGATAAAAAGCCTCTAAGCATCCATACGCAGGAATATCCTAAGCTATATTATAACGTAGTCGAATATTTGAAGAAGTTGAAAGATAATATATCAGTTATGGACGTATGTAGAATCCCTCAACAGAAAGACCTTCTGTTGCAGGCTCTAAGTTAGGTAGAAAACCCAGCCACCAGCGATGGTTGAGAAAAGAATCTACCCCCTACATATTTGGCAAGAAAACCAATGATAAACACCTACTCAGAAGGTAGGAAGGAGATACCTTTCATGCCTCCTTTCCTTTCAACGTTCGAAGTCTTCAATAGGAATCTTCACAATTGTTTGGTAGATTCTGGAGCGTCTTCTAATGTCATTCCCTTTGCCATCTGTAATAAACTAGGTGTTGTCCCTCTCAAAAGCGATAAGCATGTTATATAACTAGACAGAACCCAAGTCAAGGTTATGGGGGAACTCAAAGATGTGATGATCAGGATAGCGACACATCCTAGTTTCATGCAGGTTATTGATATCGTTGTAGTAGAGGGCATATGGGCTATTAATAAGTCGAGACTGGTCCCAAAAATTAAACAGATATTTCAGCACAAACTGGGGACATCTCTGGCTACCATTAAAAGGGTACAAAGACATGATTAAGATTGACAGGGAGAGGTATCTGAAGCACATTGTTACTAACCTGGAAACCACGAATGAGCCCTCACCTACGGAGTTCCCCATGCTAGGTAATTATTCATGCGATTCTTATTTTGGGATTTCCCCCAATTTTCCATTTGATGTCCCTATTAACCATAAATCTGAATTGGTTTTTAGAAACCGAGAGCCAACGCCAGCAGTAGGGACCCTCTTATGCCAAGAATATGTGAAAGAAAACCCTGGACAAAAGGTAAGAAAGAAGCAAGGTGATGAGGAGGAAGGAATGGGCAGTGCCTGCTCACAGATCCAGACTATGTGCTTTGACAGATCTAAATCACAAGAAATATCTGGGGCATGATGTATCCTTATTAATCCAAAAGATAAATGTCATTTTTTATCCTGTAGGCTTGAATTTGAATGTACGAATACCACTGCCGAGTATAAAGCTCTGGTACAAAGGTTAAAGAAATCCATAGCCCTAAACGTAAAATAATTGAGGGCTTTCGAAGACCCAGAGATTATTATCAAGCAGCTAAAAATTGTTGTACGTCGTAGCACCTTGCATTCAAATAATTATCAATGCAAGGTGCATCGACCAATGGATCATTTTGAATCCTTTAACATCACTATGATCTCCAGAGCGAAGAATATCCTTGCTGACTCCCTGACCACGGTTGTTTCATGGCTGTCGCCTCTAGATGATACTGAACCTAAAGCTCTGTTAGTCAGTGGCCAAGTCC
>ML796795.1:400051-418377 GCA_009831015.1 Picea engelmannii | reverse complement strand
TTGTTTTGTATGTGTGTTTCATAAGCTTTGTTGCAGATACTACGATTATGGTTTCGCTTGATTTTCTTTCCTGCAACTTTTGTCCCCTATGCTTTTAAAAGGTTGTTCTCGGAAAGACAGTGGTTGATATCTAGTCATGCGATATAGTGATCTCTGTTCCAAACTCATGGCTCACACTCAATAACGGAAGCATCAAGGAACCCACGGTTTCTTTGAGGAGATCTCTAATCTGACTGGCGTAACTGAACAACTTCTGAAAATGTTTGAAGTGTCTACTTAGTGGTTGGTAAAACCTTAAGGGCAAGAAGGAAAAGCTGGAAAGGAATACATGAACCCTGAAGGTGGAACTGGTAAAGAATTCACATTAACCACCTCGCTTTGCAAGTTAAACATACATCATCCTCTCTCACTCACTCTGGGCATCTCACCAAAAATAAAGGTTGATATAAATGGAGTGAATAGTGGGAGAGGGTACACAGATATCTCAGCCAGGGATATGGACGCTCGCTGGAACCGGAGCAATGTCTGTGATGTTGGGGTGACTCCATTGGGGCTATAGACACTCACTGGCAGCGGAGCAACACCATAGCAAGTGATTAAAGGTAATTAAAGGCTTAACGACAGTGAATAATTTACCAGATATTTTGTCAAAAGAAAATGGGGCATGAGTTAGGGTATGGGAAATGAGGGAGGAATTGAGGTTAAGAAACCCCACAGGAAGACCCGGAAGCATTAACTGAAGAATTTCAAATGCACAGGTAAAAGGGAGCTCTGATTTAAGACCAGTTAAGTTCCCCTTTAACTTCCGTATCATCCAAGCTATGGAGGAGGAACATAGATTCTGCTTTTGCCCAGTGAATCGCCATTTGTTGAGCACTCAACACACCCTAAAAAGTCCAGTCTTATTTTCTACTTTTTTGGGTACCACTTGTTTCTACCTTAGTATGAAAATGTCACCCATGCTTAACTTTTATGTTTTCATGTTTTGATTGTTAGAAAGTCTGCCAGGGCATGTAAGAAACCTTATCAAATTTAAAAGAGACTAACCTTGATTAAAAGAATCAACAATATAAAAGTTTTCCTAAACTGCTTGGGACGTTTCGGCATCGGAAAAGGTTTAAAGTGACTAAAATTGCTTGAGAAGTCCAAAAAATAGTTGAGTACCATTTTCATCAGCGTCGATGGATTCAAGACTTTCCTCACCCTACGAATAAGCCTAGGCATAGATATCGCCAACGATTGATTGAATCGGCTTCGGCGGATTTTTAAGGAAGCAACGACCCAGGTTTCTCCCGACTCACTTATGAAGATCGGCGTCGGTAGAAGATTAAGGTGATGAAAATCATTTGAGAAATAAAAACAACACTGCCAACCGCCAAACCCCAGAATAAGTTCAGTATTCAAAAAAGGGAACTAATTATTTCCCTAACGTAATAATCACTTCAATAACTCTCGGTATCGATAGCTGGGGCCTCTAGTCTTTCAAACATGATTTTTATCCATGTGATTAAATATTTTCAATAACTGAAGTCAATGTCAAAGTTTTATAGAGAAAAGAATTAACAAACTCATGATGTGATAACCATGATGAAAAAAGAGAAAAATATTACTTTGCGCAAAAAATTTAAAGAAGGATACACATCTGATTCACAGTAATGCTTTAAAACGTTTTTTTTATATATACAATCAAAAGGGAAAACCCTCCGCCAGACTCGGTTTACATTTGAATAAATAAACTCTGATGATTCAACTAACTGGCCTGGTCACCGTAATATTACAAAATTTTACAAAGAAAGGGCAAAGAGGTGTTGAACCACACTTCCCGGAACATGGAGCAAGAACCCGCTAACTATGCATCACCTATGCGGTGGTCCTGTCTCAGTTTGTCTTTCACACTTTATGGGGAATTATGATCCGTTGTCACTGCCATCCACTGCGTGTTGCGCAATTCCACGATAGTGTCTTATGCCTCTCAAATTTGTCTCCACAACCAGATGATGCTTCCCCCGCGACCTTGTGGTGCTGATACCCCCATGGTTTTCTCCACCAATTGACATCGCAGTTCCCTATTCTCTTGGTAGAGCACGGATATTCAATTTGAGCCTACTCTAGTTGTTGAGAGGAAATTATGACGGAAGAACCCGACGATTTTGATCTCCCCTTTCCTCTCTTGCTGCCTTTGTCGGCTATCTTGACCAACTTTGAGCGATCAGTGGGCATTACAGATTCCTTGTAGGCTAGACGTACCTTCGGTTCGGCCTTGGGGCGGTCACCCTCTCCTTCCTGAATTTTCTTCTTAGGCATTCCTCTTCTCCGTGATTTCGGTCCCGAAGAAGGCCCAACCTTCAGTGTATTTCTCCAGGATGTATCTATGACCACCCCAAGATCATCCCTAGATGATGATGCTACCTCCGGGCCGATAGCTGTACCTCTCAAAATCCAAAGAAAGGAATCCCAGGTGTGCTGAGGGTGAGATCTCGCACTCCTGCTACCTTGTAGACCTTGTCCCATGCTTGAAGGAGATCCCATAACTGAAACAACATAAGAAACTCAAAGTGTCCATAGATGGTAAGGAGTCACTCAACTGGACGTTGCCAAGACAAATTTACCAAACCAGATTTCCAGAAAATATGAGCTCAACATATGAGAAGGATTGCTCGCAAAGCTCCTGGAATTTATAGGGAAATCAAGGAGTGACACTAGGCTGGCCAACATAATATCCGCACCTCGTGACATGATGTTTGAAAATTCGGCACGTCGGAGCTAATCGACGGATGCGATCGAGAACATGAAAGCGTCGCTGATCGGGGTTGCAGGAAAACATGTGGCACGATCCTTTCGATCCTTTTGAACTTATGAACCTCCGTTATTGATGAATGATGCTTGGTACGCTTGATAGTACGGGTTCTGGAAATATTTAACGACTTTCTCTGTATGATATATGACCCCTCAAGAGCAAACACGCGCATAATTTGTCCTCGACGCCCTTTCTTGATGATTCCAAAGGTCAAGTAAGTACTGTGATAATTCATACATGCATGTCTATCGTACTTGATTAGCCACACTATAACATGTTGAGGTGTTCTTTAAAACCGAAGAAGGGAGATGGCTTCACAGATCGCTCAAAGGATGCGTTCGGGATCACGTAAGTATTAAAAATGACTGAGACTAGCAAGATGCATAGGTACGTGTTGATATTTTGATTTATTTATGTCATATCATAGGTTGATTAATCGGTAAAATAATTTTGTTTTGACTACAAGGAGAAAATTCCCAATCACTGACTAAGTTCTGTCCTATAACTCCACCGAAGAACTAAAAGAAATGCCGAGACTGAATCACCGAAGCGATGGGGAATTTCGGTTTTGCATCCCCGACAAATTCTCGGACATGAGCGACATAGTCAAGTTGCATGTTGAATGAGGCACGCTATGGACCAAAGAAATCGCAAAGGTGGCTGATGCAAAGCCAGGGAAAGTGCAACAATTTCCCGAACATCCGATCAGGGCCCGAGCGACGCTACAGCGGCTGAACTCCAGTTTGGTCAAGTATCGAGCACATGTTGCAAATATCAGAGGAATATATGTGGCTCTGATGAATCAGCATAGATCCCCATGAACCCGAACCTGTGAAGAACTACTTGTTAGTCGGTCTGAATACGAGAAGAACCATCCTTTTCAAGAAGATATCTTGAGTTGACTGTTTAGGAAGTTTTTGAAAGAAGACGCCACGTGGAAATTTTCTATTTCTTGAATTGCACTTATCCGTTAACTTCAGTTAGAAATTTAGATTATAAATAAAGGCCTCGATTGATTAATCAGGGTCGATGGTTTGTTGCAAGAAATCTTTTCTTTCTAGTTGTTAAGAATCATTTTGGAGCTACTATGAATTAAGAGGAATTTCTGGACCAGAGACGAAGTTGTTTTCATCATATGCATGTGTAATTGAGCCTGGAGAAGAACTATTTCCTATTCAGTTCATGAGAAGATGTAACAAGTAAGATCTATCGAATATATTGTCAAGTTATCTGGTGCAATTGCTTTGTTGTTCCTTTTTCTAATGATGGAAATGATGAATTGTTGTGTGGATATATGATGAAGGATTATGGTAGATGAATTATTTTTCTTTCTATTGATCTTATCATATAGGTGTTTTCTTATAATAATTAGTATTCTCAAACAGTAATTGGATGCTCACATGGTTAACGTATTATTACTATGCCTGTGGTATAGGATTATCGTTTTCATGTTTGAGCAGCGAGTTATCCCAAGATCAACCTCTTCTGCAGTAGTTAAATTTTCTCTCATCTTGTTTCTTGGATAGTGTAGGTTAAAATCTCACCTAGTGATCGAGTGCTCACACGATTAATGTATTATTACTAGGCCTATGGTAAAAGATCAGTGTCTGCATGCTGGAGTGAGGGTTATCGCGAGCCCGACCTTTCCCAATATTTAGACTTCCTTATCACTGTGTAGTCAAGTTGGTTTATACCGGCTTTTCCTCACATTTATCCTAACTAAAGAGAAAATACCAAAAGAGAAAATCCCAACTGAAGGAGATGCCTCCACAAGAAAACATAAATCCCATTGATTAAATTAGTCAGATCGCGAGATCTAGAGAACCATTCCAATCACAAATGATACAGAGTCTAATTGGGCCTCAGTGGTGGGTTTGGTTCCTATTGTTGAGTTAAGGGATTTAAGACCCATCAACACTACCTTGATTCTTGCAACCTCAAAAGTCATGGTGTCTTTATTTAAGTCAATTACTGCATAGTTGTCGTAGGCCCAATCGATGCCAAGTAGCACAGGATAGGGGTCCTTGTCTCCCATGATCTCAATGAATTCAAAGTCCACCATTTTTTTTACTCCTGCTACATCGATTTCCATGTTCTCCAGTGTTCCTATGGGAAAGATACAGTATTGGTTTGCCATTCTTAGCTGAATTAGGGAGTATGTCAGTCTTGGTTTTCCTAGGGCTGCCCAGATTTTATTGGGTAGAATGTTCACATCTGACCCTATGTCTAGCATGACGTCCTTAATTTCGAAGTTATCTAATTGGGCTACCAGTCAGAATTCTTTTACAGTTCTTACTTTTCTTCGTTGCACCCTCTGAGTACTCTTCGTCTGGAGGTTAGCCCTAATCCTTGCTTCTGAGGTTCCTTCATTCCCTAAGACTAGGTACAATGCATTGCACAACTTCTCTGTCAGTTGATCATTCTCTGAGGCTTTGCTAATCTGAAAGCATTCTATAGGCTTTCTGGTCACAGGTAAGTGGATTTTGGTCTGAAATTATTGGGTATGCCTGGGACCTACTACAAAGTCTAATCTCTTGTTATTATTGGCTATGAAAAGAAGCTCTTTAATCTTTAATACATCATTTTTTATCCTGTAGGCTTGAATTTGAATGTATGAATACCGCTGCCGAGTATGAAGCTCTGGTACAAAGTTTAAAGAAATCCATAGCCCTAAATGTCAAATAATTGAGGGCTTTCGGAGACCCGGAGATTATTACCAAGCAGTTAAAAATTGTTGTATGTCGTAGCCCCTCGCATTCAAATAATTATCAATGCAAGGTGCATCGGCCAGTGGATCATTTTGAAGCGTTTAATGTCACTATGATCTCCAGAGCAAAGAATATCCTTGTTGACTCCCTGACCACAGTTGTTTCATGGTTGTCGCCTCCAGATGATACTGAACCTGAAGCTCTGCCAGTCAGTGAACAAGTCCCCAAACAACGTTTTCAATAAAAATAAATAAATAAATAAATAAATAAATAAATAAATATATATATATATATATATATATATATATATGTATATATCTTCTTTTGAGTTTCATTTTTGTTTTGTATGTGTGTTTCATAAGCTTTGTTGCAGATACTACGATTATGGTTTCGCTTGATTTCCTTTCCTGCAACTTTTGTCCCCTATGCTTTTAAAAGGTTGTTCTCGGAAAAACAGTGGTTTATCTCTAGTCATGCGATATAGTGATCTCTGTTCCAAACTCATGGCTCACACTCAATAACAGAAGCATCAACTGACCCACAGTTGCTTTGAGGAGTTCTCTAATCTGACTGGCGTAACTAAACAACTTCCGAAAATGTTCAAAGTGTCTTCTTAGTGGTTGGTAAAACCTTAAGGGGAAGAAGGAAAAGCAGGAAAGGACTACATGAACCCTGAAGGTGGAACTGGTAAAGAATTCACATTAACCACCTCGCTTTGCAAGTTAAACAGACATCATCCTCTCTCACTCGCTCCGGGCATCTCACCGAAAATAAAGGTTGATAAAAATGGAGTGAATAGTGGGAGAGGGTATGCAGATATCTCCACCGGGGATATGGACACTTGTTGGAAGCGAAGCAATGTCTGTGATGTCGGGGTGACTCCGTTGGGGCTATAGATGCTCGTTGGCAGTGAAGAAACACTATAACAAGTGATTAAAGGTAATTAAAGGCTTAACACCAGTGAATACTTTACCAGATATTTTGCAAAAGAAAATGGGGCATGAGTTAGGGTATGGGAAATGAGGGAGGAATTAAGGTTAAGAAACCCCACAATCAGACCCAGAAGCATTAACTGAAGAATTTCAAATGCATAGGTAAAAGGGAGCTTTGATTTAAGACCAGTTAAGTTCCCCTTCATCTTCCGTATCAGCCAAGCTATGGAGGAGGAATAGAGATTCTGATTTTACCCAGTGAATCGCCATTTGTTGAGTACTCAACAGACCCTAAAAAGTCTGGGCTTATTTTCTACTTTTTTGGGTACCACTTGGGCCTTGCACTACTTGTTTCTACTTTAGTATGAAAATGCCACCCGTGCTTAACTTTTATGTTTTCATGTTTTTATTGTTAGAAAGTCTGCTAGGGCATGTAAGAAACCTTATCAAATTTAAAAGAGACTAACCTCGATTAAAATAATCAACAATATAAAAGTTTCCCTAAACTGCTTGGGATGTTTCGGCATCGGAAAAGGTTTAAAGTGACTAAAATCGCATGAGAAGTCCAAAAAACAGTCGAGCGCCATTTTCATCAGCGTCGGTGGATTCAATACTTTCCTCACGCTACGAATAAGCCTGGGCATAGACATCGTCGACGACCGATTGAATCAGCTTCGGCAGATTTCTTAAGGAAGCAATGATCCAGGTTTCTCCTGACTCACTTATGAAGATCGGCGTCGACAGAAGATTAAGGTGATGAAAATCGTTTGAGAAATAAAAACAACACTGCCGACCGCTGAACCCCGTAATAAGTTCGGTATTGGAAAAAGGGAACTAATTGTTTCCCTGACGTAATAATCACTTTAGTAACTCTCGGTATCGTTCGCTTGGGCCTCTAGTCTTTCAAACATGATTTTTATCCACGTGATTAAACATTTTCAATAATTGAAGTCGATGTCAAAGTTTTACAGAGAAAAGCATTAACAAACTCATGATGTGATAACCATGATGAAAAAAGAGAAATATATTATTTTGCGCAAAAAATTTAAAGAAGGATACACGTCTGATTCACAGTAATGCTTTAAAATATATATATATATATATATATATATATATATATATATATACAATCAAAAGGGAAAACCCTCTGCCATGCTCGGTTTACATTTGAATAAATAAACTTCGACGATTCGACTAACCGACCCGGTCGCCGTAAGATTACAAAATTTTACAAAGAAAGGGAAAAGAGGTGTTGAACCACACTTCCTGGAACATGGAGCAAGAACCCGCTAACTATGCATCACCTATGTGGTGGTCCTGTCTCAGTTTGTATTTCACACTTTGTGGGGACTTATGCTCCATTGTCGCTGCCATCCGCTGTGTGTTGCGCAATTCCACGATAGTTTCCTATGCCTCTCGAAGTTGTCTCCACAACCAGATGATGCTTCCCCCGCGACCTTGCGGTGGAAATATCCCCTCGTATTTCTCTGCCAATTGACATCACAGTTCCCTATTCTCTTGATAGAGCTTGGCTATTTCAATTTGAGCCTACTCTAGTTTTTGAGAGGAATTTCTGATGGAAGAACTCGCCGATTTTGATCTCCCCTTTCCTCTCTTGCCTCCTTTGTCGGCTATCTCAACCAACTGCGAGCGATCGGTGGGCATTACAGATTCCTCTCAGGATGGACGTACCTTCGGTTCGGCCTTGGGGTGGTCCCCCTCTCCTTCCCAAAATTTATTCTTAGGCCTTCCTCTTCTACGCAATTTTGGTCCCGAAGAAGGCGCAACCTCCAGCGTATTTCTCCCGGACGTATCGGCGACCACCCCAAGATCGTCCCTGGACAATGACGCTACCTCCAGGCTGATAGCTGTACCTCTTGAAATCTACATAAAGGAATCCTAGGTGCACTGAGGGTGAGATCTCGTACTCTAGTTGCCTTGTAGACCTTGTCTCATGCTTCAAGGAGATCCCATAATTGCAACAGCGTAAGAAACTCAAAGTGTCCACAGACGGTAAGGAGTCACTCAACTGGACATTGCCAAGACGAATTTACCAAACCAAATTTCCAAAAAATATGAGCTCGACATATGAGAAGGATTGCTCGCAAAGCTCTTGGAATTTATAGGGAAATCAAGGAGTGATGCTAGGCTGGCCAACATAGTATCCGTGCCTCGCGACATGATGTTTGAAAATTCAGCACACTAGAGATAATCGACGGATGCGATCCAGAACATGAAAGCGTCGTTGATTGGGGTTGCAAGAAAGTGTGTGGCGCGATCCTTTCGATCCTTTTGAACTTACAAACCTCTGTTATTGATGAATGATGCTTGGTACGCTTGATTGTACGGGTTCTGTAAATATTTAATGACTTTCTCTGTACGATATCCGACCCCTCGGGAGCACACACACGCATAATTTGTCCTCGATGCCCTTTCTTGATGATTCCAACAGTCAAGTAAGTACTGTGATAATTTGTACATGCATGTCTATCATACTTGATTATACAAACTATAACATGTTGAGGTGTTCATTAAAATCGAAGAAGGGCAGCGACTTCGCAGATCGTTTAAAGGATGCGTTCGGGATCACATAAGTATTAAAAATGACTGAGACTAGCAAGCTGCACAAGTACGTGTTGATATTTTGATTTATTTATGTCAGATCATAGGTTGATTAATCACTAAACTAATTTTGTTTTGACTACAGGGAGAAACTTCCCAATCACCGACTAAGGTTTGTCCTATAACTCCATCGAAGAACTAAAAGAAATGCCGAGATTGAATCACCGAAGCGATGGGGAATGTTGATCTGGCATCCCTGACAACTTGTCTGACATGAGAGACATAGTCAAGTCGCATGTTGAACGAGGCACACTATGGACCGAAGAAATCACAAAGGTGTCTGATGCAAATCCAGGGCAAGTGCAACAATTTTCCGAACATCTGATCAGGGCCCGAGCGACGCTACAACGGATGAACTCTAGTTTGGTCAAGTATCGAGCACATGCAACAAATATCAGAGGAATATATGCATCTCTGATGAATCATCATAGATTCCCATTAACCCAAACCTATGAAGAACTGCTTGTTAGTTGGTCCGATTACAAGAAGAACCATCCTTTTCAAGAAGATATCTTGAATTGACTGTTCAGGAAGTTGTTGAAAGAAGATGCCACGTGGCGATTTTGTGTTGCTTGAACTGCACTTAGCCATTAACTTCAGTTAGAACTTTAGATTATAAATAAAGGCCTCAACTGATTAATCAACGTCAATGGTTTGTTGCAAGAACTCTTTTCTTTCTAGTTGTTAAGAATTATTTTGGAGCTGCTATGAATTAAGAGGACTTTCTGGACCAAAGACAAAGTTGTTTTCATCATATGCATGTGTAATTGAGCCTGGAGAATAACTATTTCCTATTCAGTTCATGAGAAGATGTAACAAGTAAGAGCTATCGAATATATTTTCAAGTTATCTGGTGCAATTGCTTTGCTGTTCTTTTTTCTAATGATGGAAATGATGATTCATTGTGTGGATATATGATGAAGGATTATGGTAGATGAATTATTTTGCTTTCTATTGATCTTATCATATAAGTGTTTTCTTCTAATAATTAGTATTCTCAAACAGTAATTGGATGCTCACATGGTTAACATATTATTACTAGGCCTGTGGTATAGGATTATTGTTCGCATGTTTGAGCAGCGGGTTATCCCAAGATCATCCTCTTCTGTAGTAGTTAAATTTTCTCTCATCTTGTTTCTTGGATAGTGTAGGTTAAAATCTCAGCTAGTGATCGAGTGCTCACACGGTTAATATATTATTACTAGGCCTATGGTAAAAGATCGTTGTCTACATGCTGGAGTGAGGGTTATCCCGAGCCCGGCCTTTCCCAATCTTTAGACTTCCTTACCACTGTGTGGTCAAGTTGGTTTATACCGGCTTTTCCTCACATTTATCCTAACTAAAGAGAAAATACCAAAAGAGAAAATCCCAACTAAAGGAGATGCCTCCACAAGAAAACATGAATCCCATCGATTAAATTAGATGGATTGTGAGATCTAGAGAACCATTCCAATCACAAACGCTATAGAGTCTAATTGGGCCTTGGTGGTGGGTTTGGTTCCTACTGTTGAGTTAAGGGATTTAAGACCCATCAACACTACCTTGATTCTCGCAACCTCAAAAGTAATGGTGTCTTTCTTTAAGCCAATTACTGCATAGTTGTCGTAGGCCCAATCGATGCCAAGTAGCACAGGATAGGGGTCCTTGTCTCCCATGATCTCAATGAATTCAAAGTCCTCCATTGTTTTTACTCCTGCTACATCGATTTCCATGTTCTCCAGTGTTCCTATGGGAAAGATACAGTATTGGTTTTCCATTCTTAGTTGAATTGGGGAGTATGTAAGTATTGGTTTTCCTAGGGCTTCCCAGGTTTTATAGGGTAGAATTTTTACATCTAACCCTATGTCTAGCATGACGTCCTTAATTTTGAAGTCATCTAATTGGGCTACTAGTCAGAATTCTTTTACAGTGCTTACTTTTCTTCATTGCACCCTCTGAGTACTCTTCTCAGGGAGGTTAGCCCGAATCCTTGCTTCTGAGGTTCCTTCATTCCCTAAGACTAGGTACAGTGCATTGCAGAACTTCTCTGTCAGTTGATCATTCCCTAGAATGTCATAGAGCAATTGAAACCAGAGGTCAATTGTGTTTTGAAGCTGCTCAGGTTGTCTTGGTATGCCTATAGGGTTTTGGGGTCCAGGGGGTGATGCAGGTTCTTGTGCTACCTTAGGGTATACAACCAGCTGAGGGAGGTTCTCTTGCATCTCACAACTAGGACTACTTTGGAAGACTTCTATGGCATCCTTAAAGAACATTTTTTTTTTAGGGGGTTGTACCTGTCTCCCTTAGGTGTTGCCTTCTGAATCTGAGGTAGAGCATTAGCATCAACTCCTGTCCTCGCGCTTCCTCGAGTGATGATGTTATGATTCGATAATTGTCCTTTAGAAATCCTCTTGATATCTGAACTAACAAGGTTAGTTCCTCTTTACTGTACCCTATCTTCCCATTTTGCAATTAGCTCTGGGTAGTCTTCAGTTGCGTATCCGTTGGTTCTGCAATGTGAACACCATGGATGCCTTGGGTGAGGACAGTCTCTAGACAAGTGACCCTGTTCATCACAGTTGTAACATCTACTCAATCCTCTTCCACTAGTTCTCCCTCCTCTGAAATCTCCGCCAGCTCCACCTCCTCAGCCTCATCCTTGTCCCTGAGGGTTTTCATTTACCCTGAATGCATGTGGTCTACATTTTCCACCAATGCATCCAACGCCCTACATTGGTTGGTAGTATGTGTGGTAGATGCACAGAACTCATAGTGGACTGTGTTTGGTACCGTTGAATATTTCTTCATTATGGGGCATTGTCTTGGTGCATGCCCGTGGTTTAGGCAGATCTCACAATACTCCGTCGTCGGTGCTGCTTGGCCTCCTGGGAATGCATGATATGGGGCAGGATGGTGAAATGGTGGGTTTGTCGATACTTGTGCAACTCCTCCTGTGGGTCCTAGTGGGGTTTCCATCATATTCTGAGGAGGTCCCAACCCTCTCCCTTGTGGGAATTCATTCGCCAAATGACCTTTCGTATAGCATTCAGTGCACTAAACCTGTGGTCATCCTGGTCTGGATATTTTCAGTTCTTGAATATTTTCTATAAGGGCTGATATATGTCCTTGTAGTTGCGCTATATTCTCCTCTACTGGGGGTTGGGTTACTCTCAAGCTTCCAGGGTATCCCGCCATGGCTTCAATATTCATCGATTGTTCCAAGGCGTCTGTCAACGTGGCTATCCATTGTTGTGTTAGCGGAATCCGAGTCAGAGGTAGTAGCCCCTAAATATACCATTCCCTTTGATGTTCTTTGTGGATTGGGTGTGCCAACCTCCCTATGGCATCTTTGAACTTCTGGTTGTATTCCCAGGCTGATTCACCTTCTCTCTATTGGATTTCACGCAACTCAGACAGAGCCTGTTGTTATGACTAGGGAAGTTTGAACTTTGTTATAAACCTCGTTCGTACCTGGCCGAGGGTGAACGCTTGACCTTGTGTCCCTGGCACTCCTGGTTCAATGATCTTCATGTACCATTTGAGAGCATGACCTCTTAGGGTAGTCTGGAATTCGAACAAATTGTTCACATCTGGTGTCCCTCTGGATCTCCAGATGGCTTTGTACAAGAACCAGTGTTGTTCAATGTCTTCATATCCCTTGCCCCAAAATTCTCGGTATCAGGCAATCGATCCTCCTGCATGGCTGGCCATTTTTTATCTTGTTGTTCATATCAATGTGAACCCTAACGGTCCTACTTGCGATCTTCAAGGGGATCCCAATATCCTCTCTGTACTTGCACTTCCTGGTTGTGACTGGTTAACTAATTGTACTGAAACATAATTGGTATGAGAAGGTAGAATAGAACCTACTGCTTGTATTGAGGGCACTTGGGGTATGGGTGATTCAGGGCTAGTGCCACTAGATTCAGGGAAGATTTATTTGATCTGGGGGGTCTCGTTAGCTTCCACTGGGATGATCTCTTTGGTCGAATTCCCGATCTCTCCTGTTGTCGGGGATGAATCTTCTCTTTATCCTTCAAGATTGATGTTGGTTTCCTCCTTTGTTATATCCACGCTTCCTCCTTCTCATCCCATCTCCTGGGGAATTATTTCTCTCCTTGCTTCTCTCTCGTTTAACCTTTGACTGGCCAATCGTTCCTGTCTTCTCATCCTCTGCAGTTCTTCCATCTGTCTTTCTTCTATTTCTCCCGATCCTCCTTCTTTCCTCAACTTTTCAGACTGTCTCGCAGCTTTCTTGATTTTTCCGTGCCACCACTTCTCAACTATGGCAGCTCTCTTCAAGGCCTGCTCATCTCTTGAATCCATTTCTTGTTGTTTCGCCCCCATTTGTCAAATAATCCTTCCCCTCTCTTTATGCCATCACTCTCACCCTATCTCACCCGACCCCAAGTGAGGGTGTTTACACTGCTATCTCGGTTGGGGACATAATCAACATCCCTTCCTCTACCAAGAAAGATTTAATCCATAGGGGGATCTCTCTTACAAGTCTTCCCCTTGCGCCTTTCTTGAAAATTTCCTTTGCTCACGAGAAAGACTCGTGGTTCTTAGCTGCAAATTCGATTATGTATCCTTCTAACCCATAAATCTATGGCCCTCGTGACTGGACAGTCTAGCCTATGGAGTGATGCTAACTTGTCGATATCCTAGGCATAGATCTTCTTGATCCATCCATGGAACTCTGGAGCTTCTTGGAGTCTCTTGATCCAGTGAAAAATTCTTCCGGGAATTTAACCCAGAAAATTTTGTATTGGTCGCTTGATCTTTTTGAGTAAAAGATCGCTTCCCGAGTGACTCCCACCAATTTTCTTCTTAGTTCCACTTCTTTCCATATGAAGGTGTTACAGTTTCTTTCCCACCATTGATCGATGCCATATCTATGGATCGACGGAAGCATTCTTCCTACAAGTTCCCTTTTAATACAGGTCCCGACAATGGAACCATTTTGTTGGTGCGAGTTTGTTCAGACCAGGGTCCTTCTCAAGTTACCAACAAAAGGCACCGTGTAGTCTAGAGCACTGGAATTTTCATTTCTTCTGAAGAGAAGAAGTCTCACCTGAAGCGCTGATGAGACAGAGAGATAGGGAAGGGTAGGGAGAAGACTACAGTAGATCCATGGAGTGTTCAGAACTTATTTTAGTCCTCACGCAAGCAACATTATCAGATCAGAAACATCTAAATGCAAGAACCAAACCTACTGGTATTGCGAGCATCAATTAACCATAAGAGCAACAATTGTAACTCATAAGCTATACAGGAAGACCGAAATGTATAAGCAACAATGTAAAGACACATCAGATTTGAAAATTTAACCCTTCTTTATATCATCATTAAAGGATCTTTCTTACATTACAGACTCAACATTACATAGAAAGTACAGTCCAGACTCTTGGCTCCATCCCTCAGCAACAGATTCCTAATTTCCCAGCCAATAGGTCGCATTCATTACAGACTCTACTCTTCTTGATTCACCACAAAACCCTTGAGCAATGCCCAAGGACATGACTCTGATAGACACTAGTCAATCTAACAATATCAGCTAATGACCAAAATGAATGAGCAAACTCATCAACTGACTAAATCGGCCCACATAATAATGACTCAACCAACCAACCAACCCTTTTACAATTATATTATGTCCTATATGTAGCTGGGTTATGTCTTTTTGTTCTACTTGCACCTCTTCTTGTTTTGTTGCAACTATCTGTTGTTTTAGCTGGTGTTGCGCTGGCTTCCACAACTGTTTTCTGTTGTTCTTCCTTCTAGCCTCTAATGGAGGTTGCGCAACCAACACTTGCGCAATTTGTTTCTCAAAAATGAAGGGCCCAACACATGCTTGCCGGTATTTTCAATTTTTAGGAGTTTGAAAAAATTAAAGAAAAATCCATATACTGTCCCATGGATTTTTCTCGAGCTCGTGCCAGTTCCTGCTCGCCAATATTTTCAATTTTTAGAAGTCTGAAAAACTTAAAAAACTCTATCTAGTAGATTTCCTCCTTATTCATTTATCTACATGAGAACACATCCAACTTTTTGTTTTTGTTAGTTACAAAAAAAAAAGTTCTATCTAATGAAACACCTATTTACAAATATGTACACAACCAAATTAATTCACATAATCAAACTTACTGTGGTGGGTCAACAGGACAAGAAACCCCCTTACTTACCAGTTGCATTTCAGAATTCTGAATAACATTTTTGACAAAATCCTCTTTGGATAGAGGCTTATGATAAACCTTCAATCGATGCCCATTTACGACAAAGGGAGTATGATTCTCATCAATAGTCTTTATCTTTACTAAACCATTGTCATAAACTATATCAACTTCATAGGGTCCCAATCATCTAGTAGACAATTTACCTTTAAAATTATCGAACCTACTATCATACAAGAGGGCGCAATCACCTGACTGAAAAGACTTCTTTTTGATGTACTTGTCATGCAATTAGGTCCTTTGTTCTTGTATAAGGGTGGTCCTTTGAAGAGAATCTTGTATGATCTCATCAAGCTCATTCAATTGTAATAACCTCTGTTTCTAAGCCTCATCTAGATCCATCCCTAGTTGCATGGTTGTCCTGAAGGTTTTTACTTGAAATTCTATGGGAACTAGCACTTGCTTCCCATACACCAACTCATAAGGTGTATGGCTTGTTGTATTTCACCAAGATGTCCTATAGGCTCGTAAGGCCTCAAGAAACCTATCAACCCAGTCTTTGTGATGAAGTTGAATAGTCTTGGTGAGAATAGCCTCTATCACATTGTTAGTTGATTCCACCTATCCATTTTCTTGAGGGTGATAAGGTGAAGATTTTCTATGTTTGATTATGTACTGTTCAGTAAGAGCTTTGACCATATTGGAGGTGAATTGGGTTCCTTGGTGAGTGACTATTTCTCTAGGTACACCGAAACAAGTAAATATTTCTTCAAAGAGAAAGTCTACAACAAATTGTTCATTAGCAGAATATAAATCTTTAGCTTCCACCCATTTGGTCACATAATCTGTGCAGACCAAGATGTACTTCTTCCTTTGAGACATAGGGTTAATTGGTCCTACAAAATCCAAAGCCCATTTTTTAAAAGGTTCAATTACTACCTGAGCTTGGAGGGGCATCTCATCGACTGCAGTAGGTTTTCCCATCCTTTGGCAATCATCACAGCTGGCCACATACTTCTTTGCATCTTTGAAAATAGTTGGCCAATAGTAGTCGGATTGTAAAATCTTGTATGTTGTCCTTTTATCAACAAAATGGCCTCCACATGGACCATCATGAAAGGATTTTAAAATATCTTTCATCTCATCCTCCCGAACACACCTTCTGATCACCAAATCAGGCCCAATTCGGTATAAAAAATCATCATGCCACATATAACTGGCACTTAGCTGGACAATTTTTTGTTTCTCTCAGGAGGAAAAATTTTGAGGTAGCTTTCCTGTTACAAGATAGTTGTCTACATATGCATACCAAGGAATGTAAGTAGAAATAGAAAATATATTCTCATCTGGAAAGTCATCATCTACTGGAGTATTATCACCTGCATGAATGAGTCTACAAAAGAAATCAAAAACTAAATTATCTTTTCCAGGCCTATCGATGATGGTGATATTGAATTCTTGTAGTAATAATAGCCATATAGTCACTCTAGCATTTGGAACAGGCTTGTTCATTAAAAATATGATAGCTTAATGGTCGGTATGTACAAAGACTTCATACCCTATTATGTAGTGTCTAAATTTGTTAATAGCATGTACTGCTGACAAACATTCTTTTTCTGTGACAGTGTAATTTACTTCAGTAGGTGAAAGATTCTTGTTGACAAAGTATATAGCATAAGGAATCTGGCCTTCCTTTTTTCCTAAGACAACCCCCAAAGTGGTATCTCAAGCATCTGTGAAAATATGAAAAGGAAGAGACCAGTTTGGTCCTCTCAAAACAGGGGCACTTGACAGCTTTGTTTTCAAAATTTCAAAGGAGATTTGGCATTGTTCATTCCAACAAAATTCAACCTCTTTTGTTAGTAGTTTGAATAGTGGGGTAGCTAGATTTGTAAAATTTTGAATGAACCTCCTATAGTAACCAACATGCCCTAAAAAAAATTTGAATTCTTTCTGTGAGCTAGGGATTTTGATTTGGGAAATAATGTCAATCTTGGCAGGGTCTACTCTTATTCCAGTACCAGATATGTGGTTGTTGATTAAGGTTGGTTGTCATTGATGTCAACCCTTGAAGAAACCCAATATTTTTTTATGTAAATATGACTCATTATTGTCTTGTCATGGTTGATAAGAAGTAAATATGGATGAACTCTAAAGTGGTCCCCTTATAGTGAAATCCCTCACGGTAAGACGCTTTGTGGAGTAAGATAACCCATGATAAATTGTGGAATAATGAGATCCTATATGTATAGTTCTTGTCATTCCATTTCTGTTGGTATGTGGAACGTCACATAACTCCTCATGGTTAGAGATTTATGGCCATGAGAAGTTGGAGACCCCAAGTTTGGGTAATGGACCCAAGTTTGTTTGATGGATAACGGTATGATTCATGATATATTTTCATATAATACTATTCTATATGGATAGTACATGTCATTCCATTTCTGGTGGTATGTGGAATGTCACATAACTTGTAACACACCCATTATCGTAATTTAAAAATTTTGGGGTTAATCTCCCACAAATGAGAAATCTCCAGAAGCCTGCATTAGCGAAGCGCCAATCCCTGGTTCAATATCGAGATTTGGGGTTCCTAATGTCAAGAATCATTCACCCCCATGACTCGCGATCCTCCGAATTCCGATTCGCTCCTCACGCATTAGCTCCCCAGGCCAAGCCTGTGGTTCACTGTCTTTACGGCCGTGGTCTTACCTCCTTTCGGGGCAACTCCTATCGGAGTTTCGGGATTTCCGATGTCGCAATTCACGATTCCTCGAAACTCACGATTCTCCGATCCTCGATATGCCCCTAACGCATTAGCCCTCTAGGCTAGCTCTGTTCTCATGTGACCTGCTACCATATGTCCGCAGCTCTATAGCTACCCATCGGGGTTTCGGGGTTTCAGGGTTTATGATGTCGCGATGCACAAGCCTTCGCAAATTCCGATTCCCCGATCCTCGATGCCACTTGGTGTGGACTCACGACCAAGCTTGATCTTCCGACATCTGTCCCTTGTTCTGGTGCCTATGGCCCACACTCCTTATGATGGCGTGGAGTGACACCTGTCCTCCACTGGAGTGCTATGACTAGGGGACCGTCGCGTTTCAGGATTTCG
>ML796795.1:385413-396346 GCA_009831015.1 Picea engelmannii | reverse complement strand
TAATTTTTTTGAAATTTTGGAAGCAATAAATCTACCTTTATTATCCATATACTTACTCATAAAAGAAATTCTAATACTAAAAACACAAACTTATAACTATCAAAGGTAAGGGGACAACCTGAATTTGGAGCAACCCCACCAAAGTGGATGCTCAAGTTCTTACCTCTCGTCTTACCGTCTTCTCTCCACCCTTAGATTGTCCTTAAATCCACTCCAAACTCATCAACCCAATCAAAAATTCAAAATTCTACCTATTACCGTTTACAACTCCCCGACAACGATGCCAAAATGTTGGTGTATAAATATCCTCAATACATTACACTCATTTATATGTCAATCCGAGATTCGTAATCAAAAGAGTTGTTACACTATATGTGCCGAGAATAGGTAACCTCACTATGTCTGATATATCTAGCTCAAGCAGGAAATAATTAATAACATAATACTTCGTTTCTAGAATTTATGAATGCTTTACACGACTTTAAACTTAGAAGACAAAATCGATAACAAAAATTCTCAAACAAACACTCAATCAAAAGGTTATTTCTTAGGTGACAAGTCTGTTCATTCTAGGCTTATGAAATGGAGAGATGAACTTAAGACCTTGTTTCTTGTAGCAATAAAAAACAATAATCAACAATCAAATTTAGTCACTCTTAAACAGAAAGCAATCACAACTCTATTATATTCAATCAAACCTTCTTTAGGACAGGAAACAACCAACATGATTGAGGGACTTCATTATATGGAACATGAATGTAAGAGATGAAGTCCTATGGTTTCTGTACCCACTAAGAATACCACACTTGCAAACTCAAAATTACATTTTCTTGCTTAGCAATTCCACACATCAAATTCTTGTCAATTAAATGTTAACCTGCAGAAGTGGAAAGGGAACTATCTACTATGTCCAATGTCTAATCAATNGTACCCACTAAGAATACCACACTTGCAAACTCAAAATTACATTTTCTTGCTTAGCAATTCCACACATCAAATTCTTGTCAATTAAATGTTAACCTGCAGAAGTGGAAAGGGAACTATCTACTATGTCCAATGTCTAATCAATCACACTGATTCAGAAGCAAGTAATTCTTATACTGAACTTAAAATATATTTGAAATCATTTACAGCATATGACTGTTAGATGTTCACACTCACAGTCACACAAAACATGTACAGGGAGGTTTACCTTGGTTGGGGCGGTGGGACCTTGCCGAACCAAGAAGGTACCTCTAAAGAGATAACAGACTAAAATGTTCTAATCATACTCATGAATTGCACAACAGATCATTTGTATTTCTTCAACTTGTAGATTGAATCAACAATTCATCATCTCGTACATTATGACAATATGTATCATTATTTTCTTGCTACTTGCTTCATTACATCCATACTACTCTATCACCTATACAACATCCCTTGTAAAGAAGGTGAACCATTACTATCAAGATCTAAAGATAATTATCAAATATTTTTTAAAATATTACAATTGGCAATTTATATCGAATCTCTAGTGATGTCAACCCTAGCCATTGACTTTTGGACCCCACAGTTGATCGAAGTAGATAGACATGAAGGAAATTACACATGCAGATACAACACCAATGGATGGAGTAATTGATGCAAATTATTTGCAAGAGATATATTGATTATTTATGCATGCATCTAAAAACAAATATTGAAAAACTATGTAGAGACATGTGCAAGGTAGTATATCACCTTCAACCATGACTACCCCTGTATTCTATAGCCATAATCTAAGAAAGTTCATTCCCTTGTAGTTTCAACACCTCACTGGCAATGGAGCAAAAAAATATTTAGTTATATCATCATGTTTTGCAATTCAAAAAGAAATCAACAAATTAATGAAATCCTTCCTTTGACAATGGAGAGTGAGTTCAAGGGGAAAAATATCTTAATTCAATTGGAATAAGGTTCTATGTCCTCGACATATAGTGGCATAAGAATTAGAGAAATTGACATCATGAATCTCTTCATAGGAGCTAGAACCTAATCTCAAGAGAGAGAGGAATGTCAACAGAAGGAGGTACTCTCAAAAAGTATTTTTTATATTTCATTTCTTCTTTTTACTTTACAATTAAATAAGAATTATAATTTTTTTTAAAATCATTGAAATTGCAATTTTGAATTGTTGAAATTGTTATTTCTAATACATAATCCACTTTTACATCCTCAAATATTCTTACTACAACTTATTTTTATAATATTAAAACATAAATTTTTCTTTTTATTATTTTAAATAAATAAATAAAATCCAATTTAAAAAATATTTTAAGTGAAACAAATTATTCTAAATAATTAACTTAAATTTTATTACTAAAATTCAAGTCCATATACAATAAATAATATATTCTATGTTTTTTTAAATATCAAATTATTTATTTATTTTATATATCACAAATATTTTAAAAATACTATCATTTAATTATATCCCATAATCATTCCCCATCCCCTTTGCCATGATTCTCACCATCGGCATGGATTTTTGTTTCTCCCACAATAGCCACATGTACAACTGTGGATTTTTGTTTCTCCCACAATAGCGACATGTACAACTGATTGTGGATTAGGTCGGCCGTCCCTGTCACAATAAAAGTTAATAAAGTTTAAGAAAAACACATGTATTCTAAAAAAAATTAGAAGCACAATAACTTTTACATTTATTTAAAAACATTCATTTAACCACACTAACATTTAATTAAAAGAAATTAAAGCACAGCCACTTACACTTCTTAAATAATTTTACATTTATTTAAAAACATTCATTTAACCACACTAACATTTAATTAAAAGAAATTAAAGCACATCCACTTACACTTCTTAAATAATTTTTGAAGAGAAGCCTTCATATTCTCATCTTCCCATATGATTCTTCTTTGCCACCAATCTTCGTCACCAAATAATGAAGTTAAACTCACTAGTTTCTCCAATCCCTTGGGAAGTCTATTCAGAGATGAACATTGATGTATCGCTAAAATACAAAGTTTAGGCAATATTGCTTCATTCCACACACCATTATTTAATGATCCCGCTATGCTTTCTAATTTGGGTAGGTCCTTTAGAACCAACACATTTAACCTTAAAAATCCAATTGCCCTGCCAGAATTCCCTATACCCAATTCCTTCAAATTGGGCCAGCTTATCAACTTTAGAGACTTCAGATTTGGCAACCGCTCCAAGGGAGAGAGCTCCCTTAGATGGGGACAGTCACACAATTCTAGGTATTGAAGATGTTGAAACTTGTAAGTGTAATCCGGCAGACTTAACCCATGGTATCCGTACATGATGAAACTTTGAAGCTTCCTCATATTCTGCATGTCGCCAGGAAGATCCTCCATTACAAAATCTGTGGAACGTACCCGGGAAGATCCTCCAATAAAGCACAAGCATAAGTGCCTCATCTCCACCCAGGTTCCCATTATGCCCACTTTAATCCCTGATGACGTTCTTCCCTCTTGCACGTTTACCTTTACCCGTATTCTCAGGGTCGTCAGATTTCCGAGACCCTTCAAACTCCAAATGCTTGCTTCAGATTCTTCTCGCAGTCGGCTGATCTTGCTGAGTGTGCTCAATGAAGTAAGTTGGGAGATTTCATGTGGAATCACCGTCAAGTTATCACAGTCATCTAAATTAAGATACTTGAGATTTTTAAGTTCTCCAATGTTAGATGGCAATGAACGTAGCCGGTAACAGTTTGAAAGATCCAAAAATTGAAGGGCAGAAAGATGGCATATATCTTCAGGCAAATCCTGGATCTCCGGGCCTCTTATGTCGAGAAACTCAAGCTGTTTTAGTTGCCCCACTGACGACAGGATTGAACTTAGTGCGCTGCCTTTACCGGCCAGAATAAGAACCTTGAGAGACGGCAGGTTGACTAGAAATTCTGATATGAGTTGTACTTAAGAAGAGACTCACCAGTTTTGGGCATGTGAACTCGGTGGGCAGATTTTTAATATAATTTCCCTGAACTGATATCCTCTTGCAATTCTCATTTTGAATCTTTGGGAAAATTTCGAGCCGTTGGCATGCCTTGAATACACAATTCTCCTTCTCCTCGCCAATGTTGATCGCCATGCGACGAATAGCATCGTGAACTTTTATATGTTGCTGCAGATATTCCCGCACAGATTTGTACTTATCTGGACGCTCCAACGCGCATTTTGGAACAAGCGACGATCTAGCAGAAGGTTAACGTAGCTGAAGCCAATGGCCATGTCCATTAAATGGCTCCCTTGTCTGCTCCTGACCAGACCCTCTGCAACCCACATTTGCACTAATTGCTCCACACAAATTCGTTCTTCTTCCCCATACATAGCACAATACAGGAAACAATTCTTGATGTTTGAATTGGGCAAAGCATCATAACTCCATCTAATTAATCGTTTATCAGTATCTGGAGAAGATGGATCTGGGCAAAGCATCATAATCGAAGATAAAGAAGTCCTCCATTCATCTACTGCGGTTTTTCCCATCATTGCTGCCGCTACTAGGGTTATGGGCAACCGCAAACATTTGCACTCGTCCGCAATATTCCTGGCATACTGCTCTATATCTAGAGAAACAGGGTTGTCTTTGAAAGCTATTTTCCTGAACAACATCCGCGCTTCATCTTCAGAGAGGGGTTGCCCTGACGCTCTATATCTAGACTTTTCTGATTCATGTAGGAGGAACAGATCTTTGTAGAAAATCTGAGGAGGAGCAGTTATAAATATTGAAAAGTCTCTTTGAAGGCCTCGAAAGAGGTAATTAAAACTTACCTTCCATCCTTCGACTTGTTTGGACAGTCTCCCCGGGTTGCACATGACACAATCGAGATACCGTTGTCGTCGTGGTGGATCGTAACGACGGAGTATGCTTTTCGCTTCAGTAAGAGAATTGTGCAGCAGTTGCAGCTAAATCTTGAAGGTCTCATGGGCCGCTTCTTCTTGATCCTGGAAGATGGCGGTAATATCGAGCAGAATATTTTCCAGAGGCGTCGAATCAGTTTGCAGAATTTCATGGTTTTCCTCCTCGTCCAAAACACGCTTCATCAGTTGGATGACTGGACCGACGACAGCGTTGCTTATTGCATCGCCTGTGATTCCGTTGAAGTTTTCCATGGCTTCTTAATGCACCCCGAGCGAGAAGACCAGCTCTGATTGCGAGGGAGAGAGGAAGTTGTATCTGGCTTTCTTCGGAAATGGTTAAACCTGAGAGTATGAAGCATTTATATGCGCGTGCAGGAGGGAGTGGTATCTGGTTTTCTTCAGAAATGGTTAAACCTTATGCCATTTTTGGTAGCGGGCATTCTTCACAAATGGGTAAAGTTTATGCTAAAAAAGAAAAAGTAATAAGTCGGCGATGGTCGATTTGAAAGAGCAAAGAAATATTTGTGCGATAGATTGAGATATTTGTGGGAGAAGTTTTCATTAATATGCTTTCCTTATACTCAAAGATAACACATTGGAAATATAATATAAGAAAAAGGATAATGGTGGTGTTTGCGTGAAAGATTTTGATTTTGATTCTTCAAATGTAAAGTATTATTAATATATTTATAATTTTCTTTTATACTATATGTAAAGGATATTAGATATGTAAAAGAAAAAACAATGAGTATAATTATTGCATTATTTTTATAAAACTTTGAAAGAAAAGAAAAATAACCAAACCAACCAAAAGAATATGGTTGGACCTCCTTTACATTAGATATGCTAATATGTAAAAGAAAAAACAATAAGTATAATTATTGCATTATTTTTATAAAATTTTGAAAGAAAAGAAGAACAACCAAACCAACCAAAAGAATATAGTTGGACCTACCAAAAGGAGGTGGGTACTCTCACAAAAGGAGGTGGGTACTCTCACTAATGAGATTTGAAGGAAAATAAATAGCTTATAAATCATAAAGAAAGAAAAGTAAATAAGAATAACAATGAAGTATTCTTTATTTTGGAATATAGAATTGTAAAGGTCTTAAAGTTATTTTTAAATAATGAAGTGCTAAGTAATATCACTTGTATGATAGGGAAAAAATCACTATCAATAAAAATAGAGATGTGAATAAAGCTTTTTGTTTTTTGAACCATGGTTAGAAAGATTGTGATTTTTTGGGATTCTTGTGGAGTTATTGTTCGATGTTTTACATTGATGACTCAAACCATGGGTGTGTCAATCCCTATTCTTGGTTCTACAATCCTAGTTGTTGTTTCTCCTTGGTCTCATGACTTTTGGCTAATAAAGCACCTCACTTGTCTTTCCTAGTCTAGGTTGAATTTCCCAACATCTCTATGCAATTTTAGCCAACCATAGAGCATATCTATGCCCCTTTAGGGAGTTTCACCTGTCATGCATCTAAACCTTAAATACCCTAGCATCAAGTTTGTGTTAGGGTTAAAATTTCCAATGACCTTAAGGATTTCATGCTCATGTGGGTAGGGGATAGGGTATTGTAATAACTAGTTTGATTTATCAATCTTCTTAACACTTGCTTTCAGTGCCAAATCCAGGATCATTATATACGTGGTTTCCTACTCATGTCTCAAGTTGATCCTATAACAACCTAACCCATACAAACCGCCTAACACCTAAAGATTTCCAGACAACGATCCAAAATGGATCACTATATAATTTTTCATTTGTTTCAATGACATTTTTTGAGTGGAAAATTGGAGCCATGTATTTGTAAGGCCCATTTTACTTGTAGATCCTATTATGGTGATTTGGAGTCCTGAAAATTTTGTGACCCCTTTCAAACATTAAACGATCATTGTTGGGTTAAATCCTTGTGAAAAAGTCCTCATCCCTCAAAATCTATTCTAATCATTGAGATTGTTACAATGGTCCAAACATAACCTCAATCAAAGTCTATATGAGGAAGTTAAGCCTCCTTGAAGTTGACCTATGTTTTGACCACCATATTGCCAAGTGGATGTCGGGTCAATTGCCATTACACACACATGTGGAGCTAGTCACCTATGGACTTTCAAGAAGATTCTAGAGGCTCCAAAACTCTAACTATAATTAGGAGTTGACGCATGAAAAATCCCTAACCTTAGATGACTATGAGGACATGTTAAATACTAAGATCGCAAGAAATGAAGGTGTTTCATTCCTATTGTATTGATTTAATGGGGTGGGTTATGTATACCTCTGTAGACTTTAGTAGTCAAATCATTGCGTGGAGGGGGGCCCTTGTCCCACAAACAAGGGGGTCTCATACACCAATTTGTTGTCTAGCTTGGTCGTGACCTTCAAAATAAGAAAAGAAAAAAAGAAAAATTGTTCCATAGATGAACATAGTAAAGGAGTGGGATATTATGAGTAAACAAAGGAAGTAGAAGACCATTTATTAGTCGTACAAGAGAAAGTGTCTATTACAACTCCATAGTGAGCCCATATTTCTTTGAATTTTCACTTCATATCTAAGAAGAAAAAAACAAGGCATTGTCCTTACCTTCTAGCTTGGTTTTCCCATATTGGAATTCCTACAGTACATCTTGTATTCATTGTATGGATGGTATCGTCATTTTATTGTTGTAGCTTATTTTCAATATTCTCAATTTATTTTAGTATTGTGAGTGCTATGGTTATTTTTTAATCATAAGTAAACACTGCAAAATAGAGGATAATATCACAATAATTTGTAGTTACTTGAAAATTTATATTGCCGAACTGCCCAATGGGATATCCATGAAATTTTATAACTCGAGAAACAAATGTGGGTGAAAATGGTTGGACTTAGGTATTAAGTAATAAAAAAAGTGTTGGGGAGGATAAAACCCAAGCCCAAAACAGTCGTAACCCCTAAAGCTCTAGTCATAATTGGAATTAGTAGGTTGTTAACTATAGTTGCTAGTAATCCTCCTATTAGATAATCCCAACAAGGGAGAGGTAGTCATAAAGTTCACTCTCCTATAATGCTCTTACATACTGATCCATGATCTTTTCATCGATGTGACTTATTAAAGAATTGTTTTAAATGAGCATAAATTAAAATGCACCATAAAGAAGGAACGCTCAATAACAAAGAGACATAAGCATCAATTTGAACACAAAAATTGATAACGGAGTTCGTCCTTGGTGGACTATGTCTCCGGGTTTTGCTCTCAAATGGGTAGGCCTTTTTATTAACTCAGCAAAAGCATTTGGAAAAATACATAAGTATACCTCATTCTGGAGTTAAGCTGCAGAAGCTTTGCTCATATTAGAAAACAAACAACACCACTAAATTTGTGGCGTTGAATTACCCAAAAACAATTGTCTCCATGCCTCAATCTGACTCTCGCACTTCGAGGCCCATGAGAAAGTTTGTCTTGTTTTTCGTGCCTACAACCTGCAAGTAATTCATTAATGTTGCATTGGGATTCGTGACCAGTTATACTGTCACGTGCCCTGCCTCCCCCTTTTTGTGCTTTGGAAACAATTGATTTTTAAATAAAAATATTGGAAGAGTTTACCAATGGAGGCCGTTGACCTAACAGTTGGCGGATGGATTATTAAAGTTTATGGTTGGGGAGGTCCCGGGGTCAAGCCCGCGAGCCTCCCCTTTTGGTGTGTTGTTACAACCATATACTATATTGAAACCCCCATGGATTTGGTGGAGTACCCTTAGTATGGCGGACTAGCAAAATTGTCATTATATTTGGTGGAGAGTGGATTCGTCGCCATATTTAGTGGAAAAGGGGTTGGTTGTTGGCCAAACCTCCTTTTTTTAAATTTGAACTTTCAGTTTCTAGGCCTCCTTGGGTATTTTCCCACTGCCACGTGGCAGCCCATGACTGGGCCATGTGGCATCTATTCATTAGTCCACGTCATCCAATTGCACGATCATCCTACCATGTCACCTGCTCACCACGTCAGCCTACAATGTGGCTATACAGACTGCCACGTGGATGTATGGACTGCCACCTGACACTTTCTCATTGGTCTATGTGTCGACCTGAAAATGTCGATTTTGAGTGAAACGTGGCAGCCTCTAGTGTTGCCACATCATCATGAAACGTGTCGATCTATGATTGTGCCACGTACCATATACAAGCACTGACATCATCTGTACTAATGTTGATGTTAGCAGTATGGATGCTGACTCATCCCTGCTGACTAGGCTAGGTTGACCAAAACTTTGACCATGAATATTTTTTGATCCATAACTTTGTTTGATGAACCATTTACGTCGTTGGAAATATTGCAACGTGCTCTTCACGATGATGACAATTTTGCTGAATTTTGAGGACTTTGAATTTTTTCCCTTTCTCTATCTGTTGAGGCCATTCTGAGCTTCATGAGGTACTTCTGAGAATTATGAGTCATTCCTAGGCCTCCCTGGATCCTTTTAGATCACATACTCAATGAAAATAAGCAATGAGTGATGATGGTGGCCAAGAAAAATTATCCCTGCAAATCGATTTCTCTAACCCTCAACTATTATGAATAATTCTCATACATTAATAAAGTATTTAAGTAAGGGGGTTAGGGTAATACCTTAACATGCCCTCCCCCTTCGAAAGAAACATTATCCTCGAGCCTAAAGATGAGGAAATTATTGTGGAATTGTTGTCGATGCCACTGGCAAAGCCATTATGACAAGGGGAATCCATTGTTCCCATTGGTGTGTCTTTTCGCAAGAAAAGCATCTCAAATAAGTTTATAAGAATTTTTTCACCACTTATGTTTGACCATCAGTTTGAGGATGATATGAAATACTCATATTCAGTTATGTAACTTGAATTTTAAATAGCTCCTGTAAAAATTTGTTGTCGAATGTGGGGTCATAATCTAAGACAAGAGAAATGGGCATACCATGTAACTTAAATATATGATCCATGAATACCTAGGAAATTGATCAAGGAGTGAAAGGATGAGATAGGGCACAAAAATGAGCATCCTTTGAAAGATGATCAACAACCACCATGGTGATTGATTTGTTTCCTGCTTTTGGGAGTCCTAGGATAAAATCCATTTAAACGTTAATCCAAATCTATGTTGGGATTGGAAGTGGTTGTAATTCCCATGGCATCTTCATCGTATCTCCCTTGTTTCTTTGGAAAGCATCACTGGATGCTACAAAATCCTCGATATTTGTTTTCATGCCATCCTAGAAGAATGAACGCTTAGTTCATTCATAGGTTTTATGAAAGCCAAAGTGACTTGTTATCGGTGATGAATGTATCTCCTCTAAGACTCATTGTTTTAGGGTCGAATCTTTTACCAAAACAATGCGCCCTTTGTATTGCAATATATCTTGTTTCCATGTATAAATTTTAAGTGGGTTTGGATCTACCTAAAGCCATTGGATGAGCTTTCTTAAAGTAATTTTTTCTATCCATTCCCTATGGGATTCCTCGAGCCATTCTAGACTTGGTATTGATAAGGCAAGGAGTGACCCATCCTCCTCAAATTTTCAAGATAAAGCATTAACCACAACATTCTCTCTACCCTTCTTATATATGATCTCATAATCATACCCTGACATCTTGGTGACCCTTTTATGTTTCTTTGGTGAATACAATCGTTGTTCAAGAAAGTAATTCAAACTATGAATTGATCATTATCTGAAAAGGAATTCCTATGAGGTATGTCTTCCAAGTGTCCATTGCATGAAGGATAGCCATCATTTCCTTCTCATATGTGGAATTTCCCAAATTGTGGTCACATAATTTCTTATTGTTGAATGCTAAGGTGCTTCCTTCTTGCATCTTGATACTACTCCAAGACTTCTTCCTGAGGCATCACATTTCAAGGAAGAATTATTATTAAAGTCATGCATCTCTAATACTAAATTAATTCACATGGTTAAAGAAATGAAGGCCTTTGTTGCTACATCATTCCATCCAAAGTCATTCTTTTCAAGGAGTGAAATTAAGGGAGTTGCAATTTTTC
Organism: Picea engelmannii; assembly: GCA_009831015.1. Lineage (NCBI taxonomy): Eukaryota > Viridiplantae > Streptophyta > Pinopsida > Pinales > Pinaceae > Picea > Picea engelmannii. The sequence goes on along the minus strand of ML796795.1, from coordinate 385,462 downwards.
CAGAATTTTTCACAAATTTCCTATAGTAGCCTGTAATTCCTAAGAATCC
>ML796795.1:343210-363164 GCA_009831015.1 Picea engelmannii | reverse complement strand
GGTGAAACCCAAGTATATTTATGGAAATGATATCATGAAAGGTTAATGGGGCGATGAAATGTGAAAAAGGATGATGGGAAAGGTGGATGAGAATAGGACATTTTTGAGCCCCAACAGTCTCAAGGATAAAATGTGATCCCAGGTTCTCATGGCCCTCCCTCCCACTTGGTTGGAAGCTACTCAACGTGCTAAAGAGGCCCAACAAGTTGTTTTTTCCCAGAACAAGACAACCTCTTTTTTTCTTTGCCCTCAACCCACTAATCCTAACCCCCTTGTTACTCCCCTCAAGGTCCAAAAACTAACTAGGGCTGAAATGGCTAAACTCCAACTGAAGGGTCTTTGCTATAATTGTGATGAAAAAATATTTTCCGAGGCACAAGTGTAAGGAAAGAAAACTATTTATGGCCATCTCAGAAGATGTTCCTGAAGAGGATGTGACAGTTCCCCTTATTGAAGAACACTCCCTTCTCTATGCCACCCAAGAGCCTTCTGACCCACCTAAAGTTGACCCACTTATTTCCTTGCATGCCCTCACTAGCTTCTCGGCCCCCCAAACGCTCAATCTCATTGGATACATAAGCACATGAAGGTCATCATCCTTGTTGACAGTGGTAGCACCCACAATTTTATTCATCATCACATTGCCCAGGAAACCAATTGCTATAATCGTGTTGACAATAATTTTCAAATCATGATAACCAATGGTGGGTCCATGAAATGTGGTGGGCGGTGTGAAAATGTTCATCTTCAAATTGGACATTACCAACTAAAATCTCATATGTTTTCTATTGACATGGGAGGTTGTGAAATTGTGCTAGGTGTTGAATGGTTACGCACTTTGGGTCCCATTCTTATGGATTTTAAGGAATTAACCATGCAATTCCAACAGAAAAGACAAAAGTATCAATTCCAAGCTCTCACAACTGGTTCTCCTAAGATCATTAGTTCCGATCGTATGGAAAAGTTCCTCAAGAAAGGCCACTCTGGTATCATTGCTCAACTCCATTCTATTCAAGCCGTTGAGACACCCTATGTGCATCCTGACCTCCAAGCTATCCTTTCCACACATCAAGCTATTTTTTCCACCCGTCAGGGCCTTCCTCCTTCTTATGGTGTTCACGATCATTCCATTCCCCTTTTTCCTAGTAGTCTTCCTCCTAATGTTAGCCCTTATCGTCACCCCTTTTCCCAAAAGAATGAAATTGAGAAAATAGTGCAGGCATTGCTCCAAGCGGGTGTTATACGCCCAAGTACCAGCCCTTATTCTTCTCCTGTGGTCATGTTACTTAAGAAATAAGTTACTTGGCACATGTGTCCCAAATTTCATGCCCTCAATAAGCTCACCATCAAGGACAAGTTCCCCATTCCTATCATTGATGATCTCTTGGATGAGCTAAGTGGTGCTCAGTACTTCACTAAACTTGATCTGTGTTCTGGATACCACTAGATATGTATGCAAGAAGTTGGCATACCCAAGACTTCCTTTTAAACTCACGAGGGTCACTATGAGTTTTTGGTCATGCCCTTTGGCCTGTGTAGTGCCCCCTCCACCTTCTAAAGCCTCATGAATCATGTCTTCCATCCTTTTCTCCGTCATTTTTTCTTAGTTTTCTTTGAAGATATTCTCATCTATAGTAAAACTTGGCAATCCCATCTTTCCCATGTGAATCAAATTCTCCATCTACTCTTGTAGCACCAAGTTTTCCTCAAACAATCTAAATGTGCTTTTGGCACCTCAAAAGTCGAGTACTTGGGTCACATTGTTGGAAAGGCCGGTGTCAGGGTGGATCCTAAAAAGATTGAAGCTATGCAATATTGGCCTCACCCAAAGACTCAAAATATTGTGTGGATTTCTTGGTTTAACAGGTTATTATCGCAAGTTTGTTAAGAATTATGGAAAGATTGTGACACCTCTCACTACTCTCCTTAAAAATAATTATTTCACTTGGACTCCAACAGGTACTCAGGATTTTCAAACCTTGAAGATGAATATGTGCACCACTCCAGTCCTGTCCCTTCTTGATTTCACAAAGACCTTTGTTCTGGAATGTGATGCTTCCAAGAAAGGAATTGGCAACGTCCTTATGCAAGAGGTCCGACCTTTGGCCTTTACCAACAAACAATTGTCAGAGCAAAATTTGGGAAAATCAATCTATTAAAAGGAAATGTTGGCTATTTTGCATGTCGTGGATCTTTGGCGCCCGCTTCCAAATTAAGACAGATCATCAAAGTCTCAAGTATTTCCTAGAACAATGCCTTTCCTCCCCCGAGTAACAAAAATGGGTGACTAAGCTCTTTGGATATGATTATGAGATCATTTACAAGAAAGGAAAAGACAATGTGGTTGTTGATGCACTTTCTAGAAAATATGAAAATGAAGGATCCCTTTTTTCTCTCTCCTTCATTGTACCAGATTGCCTCCAAGATGTTCGCCAGGAATGGCTACAAGATTCCAAAAGTTTGCATCTGATACAACAATTGCAGTCCAATTCTCTAGTCTCCTTAGGGCACTCTTGGCTCAATTATGAGCTTCAATACAATGTTCATTTTTATTGAAGTACCCAGTAAAAACTTAAATCCATGGTACTTTCTGAGCTTCATGCTACACCCACAACTAGGCACTGAGGTTTACCAAAACCTATGACTGGGTCAAATGTTCTTTTTTCTAGGATGGTATGAAACATGACGTTCATAAATTTGTAGATGAATGTGATGTGTGTCAATGAAACAAGGGTGAAACAGTAAAATCTCCTGGCACACTACAATCGCTTCCGATTCCACCTATTATTTGGCGAGATATCTCTATGGATTTTATTGTAGGCTTACCTAAATCGGGAAATAAATCAGTCATCATGGTGGTAGTTGATCATCTTTCCAAGTATTCTCATTTATGTTCTCTTCAACACCCATTTACAGCCTCCACCGTGGCTCAACGTTTCATGGATTAGGTCTTCAAGATTCATGGCATGCCGCATTCTATTGTTTTTTATCGCGACCCAACTTTCACCAGCAATTTTTGGCAAGAACTATTCAAGCTCCAAGGAACCTAATTGCATCTCAGCACAACTTATCATCCCCGGACTGATGGTCAAACTGAAGTGGTCAACAAGTGTTTGTAAACATATTTGAGTTGTTTTTCATTGGAAAGGAAAAATCAATGGGCTCAATGGTTACCACTAGTTGAATGGTGTTACAATACTTCTTACCATACAACTACCCGCATGACTCCTTTTGAAGCGGTATATGGAAAAAATCCACCTTCAATTATCTCATATTTTTTAGGTGTCTCAAAGGTCCAGGCAGTTGACCAAACGCTTACAGTTTGAGAGGCTATTCTTCGTACCCTCAAATATAATTTGGTCATGGCCCAGAATCGCATGAAGAAAAAAGAAGATCAAGGTCGATCTGAATGTCAATTTCTAGAAGGGGATCAGGTGTTTCTTCGATTGCAACCTTACAAGCAAACTTTCCTCAAGGCTGACCATTGTCAGAAACTAGCGCCCAAATTTTATGGTCCTTATACGGTTCTCAAGTGTGTGGGACAGGTGGCCTATCAGTTAGATTTTCCCAGTCATTCTAAGCTCCATCATGTTTTTCATGTTTCTTTCTTAAAGAAGGTGATTGGAACTAAGTGCCAAACTCAAACCGACCTTTCCGAGTCAGATGAAGAAGGCTCTATTTGGATACAGCCACAAGAAGTTTTGGACCAGCATGAGCATCATCTACGTCAGCGAACCACCAAGGAATTTTTAGTCCAGTGGAAATATACAACTCCAACAAATGCCACTTGGGAACCAACTACTATTCTGCAGCAATTTCCTCATCTCAAGCCTTGAGGACAAGGTTGTTTTTAAGGGGGAGGACATGTTAGGGACCTAACCCCTCACGTAGGTAGAATAATATATTTCCATGTAACAAAGGTCAATATTAATAATTCCTAGAAATAAGGAATAATAAGTCCAATGTAAGAAGACCTAATAGAAGCTTCCGCTTCTAAAAGGATATTCCTCTAGATTGTTCTTTTGATAGACATATTTAGTATAAATAGGAGTTGAGGGTATGATAATTTTTGTCTTGGATATTATTGTAATAGATCTATTCTCTACTAGAGGTTTCCCCCTTGAAGAGGCAAGTGAACATTTCTCTCAATAATCAAAGTGCTCTTTTTGGTGTTATTCTGGTACTATTCTAGTATTATTGTGATGTTGTTATGGTTATATCATTGTTTATTTTCCATTTCTCGCTAATTATTTATGCTCTTCATACTATTTTATATATGGAATATTACACCTCTCTTCACTTCCATAACAACTACTAGGTGCATGATTACAACAATGCATTGCCTTTCCAATGGTTATTCACTCTATCAAATCATTTTAATGTGTTAGTGCTACTATATCTAGCAGCACACCAAGTTTAAAATTTACCAAAACTTTTACACTCACATTTTTCAACTTTTCCTCTTGAATAAGATTACCTTTCCATATTACATGTTTATTTGAAATGATTTCCACAATTATCTTTTCTTCATGCTTTTCGATTCTCCCTGATGATGGGTAAAAAAATTATTTTTACAATTCTTAACACAGTGTAATCAACAAGATAGTAAGTGTTTAATTTTTGCACCTAATGAAAAATTTGTTGCACCCACACTAATTTCATGTGTATATATTCACACCCATGATGCTTACATTACTCGTGCTATCTCACTCCAATGTCCTATATATCATATACCTCTCAAAAACCTATCATCTTTTATGGTTACTTCAAGAGTGTTTACACCATGTTTGGGAGTGCTTCATGAGATTTGGGGCACATGGTGTATGATCAACCCATAGATTGTCTATGATGGATTTGCACATGGGAGACGACTTATATAGTGGAATACATTGCTTAGGAGGATTTTTGGAGTTTTTGGAGTTTTGCAGGAAGAGAATCGGATACACCTCACGTAATTCCCTTGTATTTGGAGCCTTTCTTATGGACAAAATAACCTTGGAGCCTGTAGTGTCTACTCTTGAATTGTATTGTTCCACATGTCTGAGCCTACATGTGTTATTGTAGATTTCTTATAAGGGCATGGACCACCATATGTATTTTTTTCCTTCCTTACCTCTCATATATATAGAGGAAAAATAGATTTCTTCACTCACTCATCATTCTTGTTCATTCTTGTGTAGAGATGTGATCACCAGGAGCATACTACTTCTCATCTCTCTCTTGGATCCTCTATTGTACTTCATCTTTCTCTCTGTTAGAGTCACTAGGATTTATTAAGATTCTTGGAGCATATTAAATAACAGGGTTAAGGTTTCATACCTTAGAGACTTGGAGATTAGGGTTTTGAGATGAAACTCAAGGTTTTACTTGTTGAAGTGAAGAAAAAGAGGAGACATATTGCCTTGAAGAGCATACTTGTGTGATCCATGTTTGTTGGATCTCCTTGGTGTGAGCTAGGGTTTTCATTGTTTTCTTTAGCTATGATTTTGGAAAAATGGATAATTGTACTAGCCTTGTGATAATACTATGGTATGTACATGCACTTAATTTTTATACATATTAATGAAGTTTCCAATTGTCCAATACTTGTGTAAACTGAATATTTGATTTTCAACCATCTGTCTCTTCATGTTTTAGTAATCCAACACTCATATGTCTTGTTGATTTGAAATAAATTAAGGGTGAATGTGTTAAGTAATTTAACACTATAATTAAATAAGTAATAGAAGATTTTTTCTTTTATTTACAGTTTTCATAAGTGATTTTACGATCTATTATATGCATCACAAGGTTTCCCTAGAGGATTGACACCTATTGGAAAACATTGATATATTTTCTCTTGAATTTCCTAGTGGATTGGGGTTGTTGAGAGTTGAAATATAGTCCATTGTTATTTTTGTTGTTTTATATTTCATAACAGCCTTAAGGGTGAAAATTCATGAGGTTAAGATCCAAGAAACCTCTAGGAAATAGGCGAAATTTATGAATTGAATAAGAAACCCAAATTCACAAAACATTATACATAGTACCACATCTTTTGTCACTAAAATCACTCTAGGTGTAATAAGGGCTTTTTATTTCAACTAAAAATTACCTATGAGATATGCTTGACCTTGTTTGAGATTGTTTGGTGTTATTCCCTAAGTTGTTTGGAAGAGGCACTTGAACCTTAGAAAGGGTTTTTTCTACTTCATATACTTCCGATCTTGTGCAATTGAGGACTCATTCTCAATGTGTAAGATGACTCTCGATATTAGAAAGTGTGATAGGTTGGAAGGGGATTCCAATTTTGTTTCATTGAACCTCAGGATTCAGTTATTTATGGAGGAAGCTAATCTTTGGGAGCATGTTGCAAAATAGATTCCATAACCATAACAATTGGAATATCATCAAAAAAAGGAATCCAAGGTTAAGAGAATCATTCTTGATTCTAAAAGGATCATTTCAACTCTCACATTGTAGATGTCAGGATTACGATTAATGAGCAACAAAAAATAAAAGAAATCAAAATGAATGTGAAAATAAAATAAAAATAACACAATACAAGAAAGACACCAATATAAGTGGTTCATCAGATATGGGCTACATCCACAAAGAAACATCCTATCCTTCCTTTATTCTATCTATAAAAATGAAGGGATAAAAAATACAGCACATGGTTGCAACCTCCTATTCACTCTCTCACACTCTCCTCTTTCAGTCACAATGTTGTCTCTCACCATACACAGTCACAATACAATTCCCCCATAAAAAAGAGGGTTTCATTCTAGGGAAAAAAATGCACCAACATAATTCAACCTAATGGCTCCAAAAAAGAATTGTTGCCCCCCTTCGACCTCCTAGAAACAATAGTGGGGGGGAAATCCCCCCCACACCCCCCATCAAGAACTCGGATCCAAATGTGAATGAAACAGGACCTATGAATTAGGAAGATAATCAAGCTCCACAACCAACAATAGATAAAACAATGTTTGAATCTTTCATTGAGTTGTTTAGAAACTCTTATTCTTGTCGACAGATGCTCTTGTGAAACCATATTTCATCCATTCGTATGAGAAATACAAATATTTTGGTGAGATACATGACTAGGATCATTGAGTTGAAATATCAATTGACCACCATTGGAATAAAAGGAGGACGATCAAGAGTTGGTGTTCATTGATTTGAATGGACTTGTTCCTTATTACATGCCTTTTGTTCAATTTTTCTATGCTCGAGATACTTCAACAAAGTTTCATGAGAATCTTTGGGTTGATCTTGTGCAGGAAAAAATCATATCGTGGTCTTATCCAAAGTGACAAGGAGAAGTAGATTTTATTGGTCTCATCAAGAAGATGAAGAGAGGTAGTAAGAAAGGCTACAAGAACAAGGAAGGGTACAGATATAGGAAAGAAGGACTTGAGTAAAGTGATGTGTTTCCAATGTCACGAGATGGGACACTATGCTAGCCAGTGTCCATTGAAAAAGAAGGGAAAGGGAGATAAATAGGTTGTAGCTAGGACTATAGTAGGTGTAGAGGAGGACCCCTCCCAATTTAATATTGTCTTTTCCATGGATTCGTGTTTGTCTTCTACCACTATGTCTAGTGTTGGATGGTATGTGAACCATTGGAGCTTTGAGATATATAACATATGATAGATCATTATTCAGTAGGTTTTGAGAGAAAAAGGGAGGCATGAGTGTGGATCTTGGTGATGATGCTACTTATCCTTTGAGAGAAGTTGGATCCATTTCCTTCCAAATCCCTTAAGTTGATGTTCTTGATTTGAGTAATGTTTTGTTTGTTCCTGGGTTGAAGAATCTTCTTTCAGTTTCTTATATGACATATGTGCAATGAAAATTTTCTTTCAGGGGACAACAATGCACCACCAATGGTTGTACTCTAGATAATATGAGGACTTTGGCTAGAGGGATGAAAGAGGGTGGCGTTTAAAGGTTACTTGTTGATCTAGTGGAACTCACACATTCCATACAGAATTTGGATGAGCCTTATAGTTTCAAGGAGGCTTGTGAGCGTGTAGGAGTTCCCAAATCCTCAATGAGGGTGAGTATATATTTTAGGAGATATGCTAGTCATATTGCATTGGTTTCTTCCATTTGTGAGCCTTCTAGTGATCTAGAGGAGGATAGGTGTGATACCTTGATGGAGGGTGTGATGGGATTGATTACATTATTGTAAATGATAGGATTATTGTAGAGTACAAGGGAATGGTTGTTGGAGTATCTCAAAAAGATGAAGTTGGCCATGATGTTAGGATTTCTTCAAGATTCCCTCAAGATGAGGGAGATGACTTAGTTTGGGTTATTCTAGTTGTTGGAGCATTTGAGTTGAATGAGAGGGTTTTTCATGCTCGCAGGTTGTTGATAACCCCACATGGGATATTACCTTTACCATGATCTTGGTATTTCAGGATCAAGGATTTGACTTGTGCTAATTTATATATTTGTGAATATGATAGATGTGATCCACATGTATTGATCTTGTATGGAGATGTGATTATATTTACAAGATGTTATAGATAGATCATGATGTGGTTTTTGAAGACTTTGGGCCCTTGACGTCAACTTCAGGGATGTTTGGGTTTAGCAAGTCCTTATGATGTTCCTTAAGATTCATAGGTGGTAATTATTCTTTGTAAGATCGAGACTTTTTTCTAGGATGGGTGGAATATCCTTTTCTAGAGACAATGGTTGATTTCAAGACTACAACAAGTACATATTTGTAGGTGGTAGGTTTGGTGGAGTTGCAAAGAAATTCAACAAGTGTTGGTGAAAACATTGTCCTCATAAAGAGGAGTGTTAGCTAAATTTGGGGTTTCTTCGAAAGTGTTTTTAATGTGTTTGAGGGTGCTTCATGAGATTTGGGGTACATGGTCCTTGATCATCCCTTGGATGGTTAGTGATGGATTTTCACAGTATATATGGATTTCCCAATGGATTAAATATCCTGGGATGATGGTTAGAGTCATTGGAGGCTTGTAGGAGGAGCATTGAACACACCTCGTGGAACACCCTTGCATTTTGAGCCTTGTTTATGGAAGATAACACACTGGAGCTTGATATATGTAGCCTTGAAGTGTAGTGCTCCACATACGTGAGGCTACATGTGTTATTGTAGGTTTCTTATAAGGTCATGAGCCCACATATGTATTTTTGGTGTCCCTTGCCTCTCATATATATAGAGGAAGGAGAGAGTATTTCTCTCACTCATCATTCATATTCATTCTTGTGTAGAGATGTGATCAAGAGGAGAGTAGTATGTTTTATCTTTCTCTAGTGGATATTCTATTGTACTTGATCTCTCCCTCTCTATATTGGAGTCACTATGGTTTCTTGTGACACCCTTTCTACATGACGTGACTTTCCTAGTTACTATGTTTGAATGAGATGGTAGCAAGAGATGATGTCTTGGATTCATTGTCCCCTTCTTGGTTCATTGGGGATTATTTATCATGTTATGCTTGTATGATTGGTGGTAAAAATTTGATGATTCCTTATAATTATTTAATGATGGTTATGAACAATAGTGAAATTCAAGTATATTTATGTTACATGTGGATGAATGGCACTAATGACATGTATATGCATCATGGTGGATATGATATCTTGTTATGATTCATGATGGTGTTGCATATGTATTGGTTTTATTAAGCTAACCTATGATAAGCTGAGACATTTATTATGGACACAGGAATCATATCCAAGGTTGTGTCTCATGCTCCAATGAGGAACACCACCTTGATTTGGTGTTAGGAATCCTTTGGGGTGGGAATAGACTTGAAAAATGACCACTAAAGTAAATTGGGATGAAAAAAAGAAAAGGAAATAATTTTTTATTTACTTTTACCTTCCCTAGGACACTTGTAAATTCCCTCATAAACCTAATTTATCCCTAGATGAGTTAGTTGGAAGAAGGGGAAAGCAGTTACACATGATAACCACTTGAGAGAATTTTAAAAAGGGGGCATATCCTTTGAGAAAGCGATGGACTGATGGAAACATATGGTGATTTATGTATTAAGAAAGAGATAGTGATTCTTAGGATTGGACGCACCATCATGATTTTATTGTTTATAGGCACTATGGACACCACTTTTTAGGGGATAAAAGTGGTAGTAAGATCCTTGCAGGACAGAGGAGGTGCCAGTATCAGAGGGATTTCATCGACGAGATATAAAGTGGTATTAAGACCTTATTGAGTTATTCTTAACATGATTTTCATACCCTGATCCTTATCCTCATTGGGACATAATCCTTTCTTTGGGGGGGCGGGGGGGGATATTTACCTAAAAAATCATTTGCATTGGTAGGGAGGAAATATTTCCCTAGATACATCCCTCCCACCCCCTTGGCATGAAAATAAGCTAGTAGAAACACCTGTATATATAAAGCTAAGGACCTCGAGTTCTCTATGATATTTTATGTGAGTTTATTATGATGTATTACTTGTATGTATGATTAATGAGAATATGTTAAATTATTTTATAATACTTTACTAGATTATGATATGCTAGTGTAATGTCTTTTCTCTGTTTTCCTATGGATTATTGAATTGTAAGCTCAAGGGGGGGAAAATAGTCATATTGCAATGTAACACCCATATAGGCTATTACAAAGTGGTATCAAATATAGAGTTTTTGTAATTGGGAGCCTCTAGGGAGGTGGAAAGATCAGTTAAACCATTGTTTGCAATGATTTCACATAAAGAACCTATGATACCAAGGTACTTAGGAATGTAGATTGAAAACAATTTCCTTGGTTGTTTTAATTTCCAGTTATTATCATTGTTATTTTTATTGTTTGTTAGCTTAGGAATAGGGTTAGTAATTATAGTTATTAATTTAATTTTCTTCCCTGAATTGCATAGTATAGAGTTAGCAATTGTTTATTAGATGCTTTGATTAGGAGTAATTCCTAGCTCATCCAAGGCTTGAATTTGAATCTAATACCTAAAAATTCATTGATGCATTAGTTTAAATTCATTTTATTTTATTGTGTATAGAAATCAAATAAAAGAGACATAGATCCAAATAGAACTTATGACTCAGGCCTTTGATGTATCCAAAACCCCTAGAATAATGTCATCAAGTAGTACCCTAAAGCTATGACTAATCAAGAGATTAGAATGCATATTTCTTTAAGTATGAACATAATTATATAATATATATAGATATAGATTTAATGTGTGCATAAAATCATCAGTGAATTGGAACCCTAATTTCCTTTTCTCAAAATGTCATTATATAGAAAATGCAGTCTTTCCTCCCTTTGTTGTTCGAACAACATATTGACATTGTTATTTTTGTTTGTAAAAAAAATATCAGTTATATTCATTATGAAAAGTAAAAGGAATGCTTTTATTTTTATTTTTTTAAATAGTAGGTAGGTATTGCATGGCTCTATTTCATTTACAACTACCTTCATTCGAAAGGAAAATGGAATTGTGTTTATTCAAAGAAGTTCATCACTATCATATATGTATATGGATCACATAAACCTATTTTTAGATGGAATGTGCACCTTGGGAAACCCTCTAGGAACTTCCCCTCATTTTGAAGATGGTACTTGGGGTAAACTCACTGACTGCAACTTTGGAAATCTAACTTGGAAAGGATGTTGAGTGAGACCCATAATATCCACAAAGGTAGACATCCCAAGGAATCGACCACCTGACCTCATGCTTGTAATTAATAACACTCAACCACTCGAGCTAACCCAGCAAGTTGTGGATCACAAAAACCTATTAATCATTGTTTACAATTAGAAGAAAATTAAACACAGTTGCAAGGGAACCAAGAAGATTGCATCCAAATTAGCATTATAAAAAATCTATACATATGAAAGGATTGTATAATAGTGGTGACCCTTTAATATTGTAGTCCCTACATTGCTTCATATATTGAAAAAAAATGGAAATTGATTCCCATGCTATTAGACCTATGTGGAATATGCATTATAGATACATAAATCAAGGATGGGTACTCACTAGTTCTAATTACAATAAAATGTGAAACAACAAAAAAGGGTGACCCTTTCCATTTGAATGGTCAATTAAATTGTGTGTGATGCACCTACCATTCAACAACTTAACTCAAGATCAATCGACCTCCATCATTCAAAAAAACCCTAAAAAGAACCATCAATTTTTTTTCATCCAGGTCTATGTGAGCCAGAACCATTCCTCCATACCAATCTAGATGAATCTACTTTATGCCAAGATATATGCTTGAAACAAACAGATTGCCTCCAAAAAAAATTTGGTTGGAATTTGTACCCATTGTCCCGAGGTCCCCATATATGGCATGCAATGCACAATAGAAAGTCAACCTTGATACCCACATTTTCCTCTATCTATGATTTATTGTTCTATAGCGGTAATTGACAATACATCATGTGAATGCATCGTTTAATCATGTGCATCCTTCTCTTTTATGCATCATTTATCATATGCATAGTTTGGATATAAAAACACATTGCATAATAATTTGAGTAAGCAAATGAAGGGATATTAAGACCAACCCTTCAAATTTGATCATTGATTACATGACACAATATAATAATCTAAAATATATGCACTAAGAGAGAGAGACATTGACATATCCATTGTCTCAAATGAAAGTCTTTATATATCATCATTATTTATCATGTTTAATTTTGATAAGTCTTTTTCACACATTGTTGTACTTGTTGGAATAACAAGAATAGCTTTCCATGATCACATCAAATAGGGAAGGCTTTCAGATAGTTTAGGATCATCTCCACATAGATCCCATGCATCAAATTTATGCTTTTTTGGGTGTGATTTATAAATAGTACAAATAAATTCATCCATTTGACCAAAAAGATAGTAATAAATAGGAATTGATACACTCGGTATCATCTCATAGAACTGTCATGGTTTTCCATGGAGAAAAGGGCCTATATTAAGTTGTATCTCAAGTGAAATTGATATTATATTTCTGATTGGAACTTAGGAGAATGAAGAATCTAAGGTCTCTAACATTGAAGTGTTTGTATTGTGGTCAACATGGAACAAGAAATCGTTTCACAGAGGTATTGGAGGCATAGCTTGCTACATAAAAATGAGCATTTATCCTCACATTAAAATTCATAAGAAATACCCGCTCAATCAGTACATATGAATGTATATTTCATATATTAATGCTAAGAATATTTATATAGAAATATGTTACTTCACGCCTATCAATTCTACTTTTATTAGAAAAACAATCTAGATAAGAATTATCCCTACAAAAAATTAGAACAAGATATTTTCAACCTGAGAAAGGAAGGTAGTATCCTCTTGCTAGGAAACTTTAATGTTATAACTGCAACTAATCAAGATAACATTCTAAGAAATTATTCTGACCCTAATTCTCTTTGGCTAGATGAGGACCTTGATTTCACTAACAAGTAAAAAATTAAATATGAAGACCTAACTGAGAATTTATTTAGTGTCAAGCTAATCAAGCTTTATATTTCACAAGATCTAATAATTTGCAATGGTATAATGAAGTGGTCAAATTCTACTCGAATGAGTTGTATCCATGGGTTGGGAAGTAGTGTCATGGACTATGTGATATCAAATATCCCCATATACAACCAAATAGTAATTTTTGACCTTTTAATGACCTTGATCCTGACTCTGATCATAGACCTTTAGCCCTAACTATAAAATTTGTGATGCACAAAATCTCCATTAAAGAAAACTATGGTAACCAAAGACACTTACTTTTTAACAAAAATAAAGTTGATATTTTCTTAAAGCACTTAAATAGTGAATTAAATCTCCTATCATATAAGAACAATATTGAAGACTTCTATCATAATTTTATGACAACCCTCTTTACTTCCATTAACAAATTATCTATCAAGGTGTATTTAAAAAGAAAAGTAAGACATCCAAACCTTGTTATGACAATGAGTGTAAAATTGCTAGGAAATCCATTAGGGATGCCTCTAATGATTCCTTAAAATCACATTTGATAAAAAAAATAGAAATCCCTAATTAAAAGGAAAAAAATACATTACATAAATAGAAAGAAAGAGAAGTTTCTTCACCTATCAAAGATAGATCCTAATAAATTTTGGAGGTAAATTTTGACTAATAAAACTAAATAAAATAATATGATTCGTGTAAAGGACCGAAACTCCTTTCTCAAAAATCTTTATGAATCCCCTATTAATGTGGACAAGATTCCAAATGCTTATATAGAGGATGAAGTGTTTTCTATAGAAGACATAAATTTTGGCATTAAGCAACTCGCAAAAGGGAAATATAAGGACATCAAAATATACCAAGTGTTGGCAGCCAATTCAATTTTTTTAATTGCCCTAAAAAACTGCCTACACCTATGTCTCTTGAACTTCAAATTTCTGTCGCATTTTGCAAACAGAAGACATTTTTATTTCATGCGACATTTGCAAATTGGTTTTGATTTAGTTTTCACGACTGAAAGCGTGAAAAATCCTCCATCGTTATTTGGACTATCATGATCTTCTCATTGATATTCTGAAAAGCACTTACCTTTGGTTTTCTATTAAATGGCTGGAATGATTTTCAAACTATGTCCATTTACCTACTTTTACTTTGATTGCGCAACTTGATTTTATTATTCAATTGATGAGGCATTGAGCATGATAATCTATGGGTTATATTTGATTTCATAATGGTCAGGGTTGATTTTTTTTTATGTGATGCAATCCTTACTTTCATAAGCTCTTGGCTTATCGATTTTATGAAATCTCTTTTCATAAAGTTTTATAAACTTTGATTATACATTATGCAATAAGCATATGGTCAATATATGAGTTTCGATTTCATGGTGATTGGCAATGGTTTGAAGTTATGAAATCGCACATTGGTTCAACTTTTGGTTTTGATTTAATGGTTTGAAAGATTACAATGGCACGTATTAACTTTGGGTTCGATTCTATATTGAATGTTCGTGGTTTCAAACGATACAATGGTGCCTTGGTATCACTACCCACCGTTTAAATCCTTGTGTTAACCGATTAATGTGGTTTGAGTGATGTCATAATTGATTAAACAGTGTTGTACTGTGCCATTAATGTTTTTCATGGTGGTGAACTAACCCACCACCTTCGCATGCGCATATTGATTTGCCTCCCCTTTGAGCGCTTGCAGCTACTAGTCCTATCGATTTTTGCTCCTGCGTATTGTGTGTTTGATCCGAACCCTACCATGATGCCCGCACCATGGCTCCAGTCGTAAGGGCTGAACCCAATGGTGGCCAAGCATTGTTAATGTGCGATGGCGCTTACAGTGACCTTGAGAAATTCGGTTGGCTCATGTTCATACACAAGTTTGATGGCTTTAACCCTGGTGTGGCTCGGCAATTTTCATTAACCTTTGATGGTTGCCGAGCCAAGGTTGGGGATGTGCAGTTGGAAATTGATGAGCATTTTCTCAGTTTGGCTACCGGTCTGCCTGCTGTCGGACAGAAATGGTCAAAAAATTGCAAAGTGGAAGATGTCCTGTGGACATTATTCTTCCAGTCACAAAGAGTGAATTCCTGTGACAAGGGTTTGCTCGTAAACATGCTAAAGCAACGATGGCATGACCTGCTGATGATAACTAAACAATTCATCACCTGCGAGGGCAGGTATGGTTTCGTTTTCTTGTAACACCTTCGACTACTTATGGTTTTCATGGGCTATGAACTCAACATGCCTTACTACTTGCATAGGATTCTGTTTAAAATGTATAAGAGGTATAAGCGTAACCAGGCCGATGGCAGCTTGTTTCATTTTGGGTTAATTAAAATGCTTGTGGTTTGTAAATTGGGGTTGCACCGAGACTGTTGGGAGGATTTTCTTAAACGCAATGATTTTGATGGCTCAAGCCCACCACAGGTTGACAAACCTGTGGTGAGTGAGAGCAAGTCGGTACC
Source organism: Picea engelmannii (assembly GCA_009831015.1). Classification (NCBI taxonomy): domain Eukaryota; kingdom Viridiplantae; phylum Streptophyta; class Pinopsida; order Pinales; family Pinaceae; genus Picea; species Picea engelmannii. The sequence goes on along the minus strand of ML796795.1, from coordinate 347,250 downwards.
CCCTGTGCCTTATAGTGCTCTGTTGCCTAAACCCCTACCCAACTCACCTATTGACCTACCCAATTCTATCACCACAGATGTGGACAATGTTAAACCCATGGCTAAAAGGCCTAAGGCCAAACCTAATGCGAATTCTAAAGGCAAGAAAAACGCCCAGTTAATCTATCGCATGGCAAGAAACAAACCCAAAATTCTTGTCAACCCTGACCCTATCATGGTCAGTGAAGATTCTGATTCATAACTGTCTTTCCATATTTGATTGAAACGACATGAACCTTATGCATATTGTTACACCCGTAACAAATCTATTTTGTGTTCAATTCTAATTGTATCGATTATGATTATCTGGTGGTATATCGTATCTTGTATGATATGATTCTATATTTCATTTTGATATGAAACAGTCCTGTTATGATTTGTTCATATTTTATGGCAACTAAAGGGCAGAGCATCCTTACCCTGTTTCGCTTGAACCACTTTTCGATTTGGTTAACTTTGAATGATAAACTTATTGGGATTGTAGTAATTCATTTTGAATATTTATTAAAAGAAAATTGAATTGGATTTGATTTCTTTTAAGATTTTATTTGATTGCTATCTGGTCTTGTGTGTTATTTTAGACTAGCTACAGAATCAGATGATTCTGTAGCTAAGTCTGTAGGATCAATTTTTTAGTGTTTTGTTATTGAAATATCTTTCTAATTTGATATTTTTGTTCTATTGCAGGTAAATTTGAAATTGCAATTGAGTTTCTAAGGAGTTAGGGGATGTTTCAAAGATTTCACTTGCATTTTATTTTCTTACTTTAGGTGATTTTGGGATATCTCCCAAAATATGTAAAACAATTTGTTATTATCCACAAGGAAGTTTTACCTTGTGAAGAGACCTATATATACTTATGATTTTTGTAATAATGATCATCCTCATTCGTGGGAGAACAAGGATATGGAGTTATAATACAGACTGAAGCAGAATTTGGTGTTTTGTCACAGCTTTAGCTTCTCAATATATCAACGTTTTGTTTCATGTTGTGTATATCAGTTTGTATATGATTTATGACTACTTTAGCTATCTTGATCATGTGCAAATGATATAATTTTAATCATTGTTATCCATATCTTGTCTCTTCCCAATAGATAAAAGACATAACAATTGTTAATTCAGTTTGTGATTGACAGGTTTATCTTCTTCATAAATTGAATTGTTATATATAAATTGTTTGCATAACAGGTTTCCCTTATTGCAGGAACTTATAATCATAAGATTGTTATGATTTTCTTTTATGTCTTGTTTGTCCTGTAAAACACTTCAAGGAGCAGCACAGCTGATCATTTACGAAAAGCTTCGGGATTAACCGGTGTGAGTTTACTTCCTCCGACCAGCTTAGAAGTCATCATACACAGGGCAGACTTGGAGCGTTTCCAGGTCAATTAGTATTCTGCTTACTGTTTTCATTAAGTAGTTTAACTCAGATATTAGTTTAATTAGATTCATATTAGATTGTTTAATTTCAGTAGTTTTACTTCTTATTCATAAAATATAGAAAATCAAAAAGAGATTCTTGGCTGTCTTAGGGCAGAAAACACATGAGTTTTGCAAGTTTTAATTAAATATGTAGATTGTGTATAGCGTACATTTGTGAATAAGTAATATTGCAATTAATAATTAGACAACTAATTAATAGAGTTAGTGTAATAGTAATTAGTAGGTTGTATATAATAGTTAGAGTAGTTAGTATTTAGTTTTAATTTAATTTAGTAGTTTGTTTTAATTAGGTTAGTATATTAGTTAGTTTTAGTTAGTTTATTTTAGTTTATTGTATTTAGTTTTAGTTAGTTTGTTCTAGTTAGTTTAGTTTCTTTTATTTAGTTTTAGTTAGATTAGTTTAGATTAGTTTTCTCTTTGGTTTTCTTAGGAGACCTTAGAGCGGCCAACGGAGCTGTTAAACTTGTCAGGGTGGTTCATTCCAAACGGCTTGGGTTATTAGACAACCCCCGACCGATTCCACTCTCCCAGTTGACGGACAGACAGTTTCGCCCGTCAACAAATGGTGCTAGAAGGAGGGCCAGAACTTAATTAATGACATGAGGTGGTCGCAAGACTCCTCCCCCACCTAATCGCACACCTATAGTGACTAGAAGCCATTCACAAGATAATATCCCCCCTCAAACAGCAACTGCTTCAACCGAAGATCCACAGATCACAGTTGAGCCAACAACCCCTAATCCTACAGGTGGTGATCTCCAAGAGATCGTTCGTCAATCTCTTATCAAAACACATAGTGCCTGAGCTAGTCTTAGGTGACCAAACTGCCCGTGGGGTCAACCTTTGGACTTCTCTGATATCAGAGAACAGTTAGGTGACATAGAACTCACTGTGAATCCCACAGATCCAAACACAAATACTGCTGCAGGAGGATATGGGATACCTCCTTCACCACCTCACTCATCTCCTTCTTCTTCTGGGGGAGATTCCTCTTCTGACGAAGGTAAACCACCTTCTCGTCCTCTACACCCACTACCCCAATGGCAAATTAGAAAAACCCTGCTAGACCCTAGTTGGACCAAGATGTTGTAGCTGTACCTGGAGCCCAGCACCCTTTACCTAAGCACCTGGAAAAATGGCTTCCTAGGTTTGATCCCGATTCAAAACAGATAGGTGAAGATCATATCAAAAATTTTATGTTAGCCATCAGACTCCGTAACGTTGAACATGAAGATGTTGTCTGTAGGTTGTTCCCTTACACCTTTGAGGGTAATGCATCCACTTGGTACTTTTCCCAACAACCTATTGACGGGCGAAATTGACCGTCCGTCAACTAGGAGAGTGGAACCAGTCCGGGGTTGTCTAAGTAACCCAAGCCGTTTGGAATGGACCACCCTGACGAGTTTAACGGCTTCGTTGCCCGCTCTAAGGTCTCCTAAGAAAACCAAAGAGAAAAAATGATCTGAGCTAAGTAATCTAACTAAACTAAATAAAACTAACTAACTATAACTAAAAACTAACTATAATAAAGGAAACTAGAAACTAATAAAACAAAGAAAGGAACTAATATACTAAATATAAACTATTCTAACTATTCTATCTACAAACTACTAATTACTATCATAATAACTCAAATCAACTATCTATTTATCAGTTATAATATTTATTATTCACAAATGTACACTATGAACACCCTACATATTTAATTAAAACCTACAAAACTCATGTGTTTGCTGCCTTAGGACAGCCAAGAATCTCTTTTTAATTTTTATATTTTATGAAAAAGAAATAAACATTACTGAAATTAAACAATCTAATATATTTACTGAAATTAAACAATGAAATATAAATCTAATTAAGATTATATCTATATTAAACTACTTAATGAAAACAGTAAACAACACTCTAATTGACCTGGAAACGCTCCAAGTCTGCCCTGTGTATGATGACTTCTTAAGCTGGTTGGAGGAAGAAATTCACACCATTTAGTCCTTAAGATTCTCGTAAACGATCAGCTATGCTGCTTCTTGAACTATTTTACAGGACAAACAAGACATAAAAGAAAATCATAACAATCTTCTGATAATAAATTCCTGCAATAAGGGAAACCTATTATGCAACAAACTTATATATAACAATTCAATTTACGAAGAAGATAAAACTATCATTCACAAACTGAATTAACAATTGTTATGTATTTTATCTATTTGGAAGAAACAAGATATGGATAACAGTAATAAAATTATATCATTTGCATTTGATTTAGATAGAAAAAGTAATACTAAACCATAAACAAAGTGATATACAAAACATGAAACACAATGTTGATATATTGAAAAGAAAAAGCTATGACAAAACACCAATTCTGCTCCAGTCTGTATCAGAACTCCATATCCTTGTTCTCTCACAACCGAGGATGAACATTATTACAAAAATCATAAGTATATATAGGTTTCTTCACAAGGTAAAACTTCCTTGTGGATAATATCAAATAGTTTTACACAATCTAGGAGATATCCCAAAATCATCTAAACTAAGGAAATAAAATGCAAGTA
>ML796795.1:326204-343160 GCA_009831015.1 Picea engelmannii | reverse complement strand
TATCTATTGCCAATTCGAATTTGCCTGCAATAGAACACAAAGATCAAATTAGAAGGATATTTTATTAAGAAAACAATAAAAAATTGACTCTACAGACTTAGCTACAGAATCATCTGATTCTGTAGCTAGTCAAAAATAGCAAACATGACCAGATATAATCCAATCAAATCGAATCATCTTTTAATAATCCTCAAAAACGAATTACTAATAATTCAAGTGAAATTATCATTTAAATCAAATCATATGCAATCGGAACAGAGTAAAGAATGCTCTGTTTTAGTTACCATAAAATCGGGGCAAATAATAATCATATTGTTTCATATCCAAATGCAATTACAAGCCAATCGTATGATGTAATCCAAAATAGATATGGTAATAATCGATATTTATCACAATCGATTGGTTACAGCTGTGTGAAATTCATATCATTTTATTCAATTGTCAAAATGGACAGGTTGTTGCAATCATAATCAAAACGGAACATATCCATTAAAATTTGTTGTAGAATGTGGTTGCTGAGTATCGCATGGTGAACAGACATGACAAAAATAATGATCATAACCATCGTTGACTCATTATAGTCATAGCAATAAATCGATATCGTTCAATTAAATGAAAATATAGGTAAATCGTTTAGAATGGAATCAGACTGAATGAGTAACAATCAAACGCATTTTGTTATTGATCACCATACAGTCAACAGACAGGGTCTTGATAGAATCAACAAAATCCATAATATAAATCGGGCAACTAACTGAAATGAATAAGGCTGAGTTTAATTATAGACACAAATCGTAAGACTGGATACGATCAATTTCATTCCTCAAATCGAATTCAAACGATATATTTGTTACAATCGAATACAGTCCAAATCGATTCGGTTGGGTATAACAACCACTATTCATATCTAATCGTAATTTGATTATGTAACAAAATGATATATGAATTGGTCTGAACATAGAATATACAATCACAACAGCTAACCAATTTGCCCATCATATCACACAGGATATAACCAAATCGAAAAGAGATATTGCCTGTGTTCCAAGATTGGGATACCAAAATAACCTGTGTTTAGAAAAGATATCCACAATATTTAATAACAGAGTATTCAAATCAAATCCAATCATGATCAATCAAATTAAATCTAATCAAAACCAATCCAAAAATTAATTAACAAAACTTATATACAACAAATGCATGACAGAGCAGGTCAACAATGTACACAAAGTTTATGAACGTGCCATATAAATGGGTGAAAGTTATACCAGCGAGATTGTTGGGGCTATGCCAATTTTGAATTGACAATTGTCGTGGCTGACTCAACATTCTTGAACAGAATTGAACCAGTTGTTCGTTGCTTTTTGTCCGTGGGTTCCACCTTCGGGTTATGACCAGTGAGCTTTTCCACTTGGTTTTCCAAATCATGGATTTTGGATTGCAACATCGGTACATCCAAGTAGTATCTCTCCAACCATAACCCACATTGATCGCAAGGTGGAACAACAGGTTGAGCAGAAGGGGGTTTCGATGATTCACCAAGGGTTCCACGAGGTATCTCAATGCCAGGAAAATTAGGATCATCCCGCAGACAAGGTGGTAAATTCTTGACAAAGTCATAAGGAGGTTTGTCACACAAGCCTTCTGAGTAAGGATACTCGTCTGCGAGAAAACGTTCAATCTCTGAATCAGAGTCTTCGCTGACCACGATAGGCTCAGAGTTGGCAGGGGGTTTAGGTTTATTTCTCGCCATGCGAGAGATTAAGCGAGCATTTTTCTTGCCTTTAGAGTTAGCGTTAGTTTTAGCTTTAGGCTTTTTGGTTGCGGGTTTAGCAATTTTGACTTGTTTAGTCACAACCATAGGTAAATTTGTAGGTGGGTCGGGTAGAGGTTTGGGTAGCAAAACACTGTAAGGCACAGGGGGAATAGGCTGGGTTTCGGTCACCATAGGCTTATCAACCTATGGAGGGTTCGATTCTTCAAAGCCATTACGACTGAGAAAATCATCCCAACAATCACGACGTAACCCCAACTCATAAACCATAATCATTTTAATTAAGCCCAAATGGAAGAGGCTGGTATCGGCCTGGCTGCGCTTGTACCTTTTAGCCATCTTGAACAAACTTCTATGCAGGTAGTGGGGCATATTGAGTTCAAAACCCATAAAAACCATCAATAGACGAAGATGAAACAGGAAAATGAAACCATACCTACCCTCACAAGTAATGAATTGCTTGATTATCATTAGGAGGTCATGCCGGCGTGGTTTTAACATTTTTGTAGGCGAGCCTTTGTCACAGGATTTCACTGTTCGAGATTGGAACAACAATGTCCACGGGACATCATCCACCTTGCAACTCTTCAACCACTTATGTCCCTTAACAGGCAGACCGTTTGCCGAGCTAAGATGTCCCTTAACGGGACATCTCCAACTTTGGCTCGGCAGCCATCGAATGATAACGCAAATTGCCGAGCCACAGTAGGGTTATAACCATCGAATTTCCTTATGAACGGGAGCCACCCGAGATTTTCCAGGTCGCTATAAGCGCCATCAAACATCAGCAGTGCTTGGCACCCATTGGGCTCGACCCTTACGACAGGAGCCATGGCTTCTGTGCATGGTAGGGTTTGGTTTGAACAATACAAAACATAGGAGTAAAAACGATAGGGATTAACAGCTGCAAGCGCTCAAAGGGGAATGAATCAATGTAATGCGTGCGAAGGTGGTGGGATTACCACCGCCATGCAGTGTATTAATGGCTGAGTACAACGTTGTTCCATCAGTAATCATAGCGTTTAACACATATTAATCGGCCAACCCAAATCGCTGTATAACCATATCAACGTGCCATCAATCAAATGTAGCACTAAAACCATATGTTATATTCATGCGCCAAGTGTATAGTTCAATCCAACATGAAATCCAAAAGTTTTACCAATGCACCATCATATTAATCATTAAATCAAAAACAAACGTTTAAACCAATGTTAATACAATCGTGCTATTGCATAAATTCAGACTATCAACCCAAAAGTTTACCCGATCGGGGTTTATAATTCAAACCTTTGCCACACAAATCGAAACTCATATATTGATCATGCGCTCATAGCATAATTATAATCAAAGTTTTATAAAAAATTATGACCAAAGACTTTGTAAAATTGATAAGTCAAAGGTTTAAAACAATAAGGATCATATCATATAAAACCAACATCAATCATGACCCTTGTAGAATCAAATATAACCCATAACTCAATATGCTCAAAATCTCATTAATCAAAATGTGCAATCAAAGTAAGAGTATATAAACGGATATAGTTTGAAAGAATACTCCAGCCACTTAATAGAAAACCAAAGGTAAGTGCCTTTCAGCAGATGATATCAGTCCAAATAACGATGAAGGGGTTTTCACACTTTCAGTTGTGAAAACTGAATCGAAATCAAATTGCAATTATCGCAAGAAATGAATAAAATGTCTAGTTGCAACATGCGATGATGACTTGTCGTTTAGGGGACAAGTAGGTGTAGGAAGATTTTTAGGGCAATTAAAAAAAAATTGAATTGGCTACCAACAATGGAGACACACTGGGAGAAGCAGTTATCTCTGTCAAAAGAAATGAATTCAGATCAGGACAACAAAGAAAAATTTGACTTAAAACAACAACCAGAAAATCGTACTAACATCATCATCTATTATCTTTTCCAGCGATGTTTTAAAAGATGCAAACCAATAACAGTCTCAAGATCAGCAAGTCATGATTTTTATGATAAAATATTCAATACTGTTGGCATGGCCACTGTTGCCAGCAGGTGTCCATAGCCTCGACAGGGTTGCCATTTAACCCACTCGGATGTTTGTATCCTGTCAAGAAGTTCTATATTAGAAATAAAGGACTTTAAAAAAAAAAAAAAAAGAGGTTTCTTGTAATTTTACATATTTTCATTTACCCGACATTGCTTCGCTGCCAGCAGGCCTGTTCAGTACCCCGGCGAAGTTGTCTTGGCGCCATGCTTGCATTTACCCGCTGCCAGCGGACCTGTTCAGTATCCGGCGGGTTTACAAACACTTCCCACAGCTCTTATTAATATTTTTATTTTGTTTTTCTTTTATAGATAGCTGAGCGGGGTGACGCTGAAAAATCTTTGGTATTTTAACATATTTTTCAGACCTCATCAGAATTTTTTAATACTGTCCTTTATTCAGCTCCGGAAATGTTTTATTTCTAAAACAACTTACTTTGACAGGGAGACACCCTTTTGAGTCATTCCTTTACGGAAAAGGGACAGCGTAAAAAGATAAAGATGGTCATGACAAACTTCACTCAGAGATTGAAATTAGTAAACTTCTTTCAAACAACAAAATTTTCCATCATCATTTTCATTTTTAAGAAATATTTCACTGATGTTCATACAACCTTTCAGAAGTTATTTTAGCGAAGAGATTTTCCCATGGTCTTTGTCTGAATGGCTCAGTGCACAAGCATACATATGTTTCAAAACACACCAAACTGATCAATCAAATCAAAATAAAAAAAAGAAAACAAAGGCAAAATAAAAACAAAAGGAAATATTTACATAATATACAAGGATAAAAATCAAGCAAAGTATATTTTCAGGGCTTGGCCATTCACCGGATAGGTGTTAGGCTGTCCTTCAAGATTCTAAAAATGAAAGGAACTAGGACCCAACTTTTCAGTAATCAAAAATGGCCCAAGCCACAAATTTTGAAACTTGGTGTGTTCACCCTTCCCTTCATGTGGTTTGTCCCACTTTAAGACGAGATCGCCTACTTCAAAATTTCTATCAGAAGCAGAATTAGAATCGAACTAGCTTTTAATCAGTTGTTGATGTTGATCTAATTTATGCTTGGCTTGGGTTCTTACTTCTTCTAACTTCATCAAAGCATTAATACGGATTTCTAAAGGGGGACATTCTTCTTCTTGAACTTTTTGCGACAATTGAAGCGAAGGAAGAAGAATATGAGGTGGCAGAATGGCTTCTCTGCCATAAACGAGGAAAAAGGCGGAATTACCTATAGCGGCTTTGGGTGTTACCCTATCAGCCCACAGTGCATTAAGCAGCGTGTTGTGCCAGTTCTTGTGATTTTCAGCCACGGTTCTCTTGATAATCTTGATCAAGTTCTTATTAGTTGACTCTGCTAAGCCGTTGTCCTAAGGGTAATAACTAGTGGAGTACTTCATCTTTATTCCTTTTTCTAAGGAAAACTCACTCATCTCCAGAGAGGAAAAGTATGAAGCATTATCAAAGACTAGACAATCAGGGATACCAAAACGGGTGATGATATTCGAATTCAGAAAGGCGATCACCTGACTTGTGTTAACAATTCTTAGCGTAGCGGCTTCAAACCATCGAGTAAAGTAATCAGTGGCTGTCACAATATAATTGTGTTGTTGTGAGGATGGAGGGTTAATAGGACCAATGATATCAAGGCCCCATTGCTGGAAAGGAGAATCGACTGAAATGGGTTGTAAAGGGAAGGCTGGTTTTCTCAATCGCCCTGACGCTTTCTGACAAATGATACATTTTCGGCACAAGGCGTGGGCATCTTTAAAAAGTGTTGGCTAGTAATAACCAGCTCTTAAGAATTTATAAGCAGTGGTATCGCCACCGAAGTGACCACCAGCTTCTCCTACATGCAACTCAAGTAAGACTTTGTCTGCTTCGTCCTTTTCAAGACAACGCATCAATACGCCATCAAAATTCTGACGAAACAATATACCATTAACTAGATGAAAGGAGGCATAATTTAGTCTCAAAGCTCTTCTCTTGGCAGGGTCAAGGTGACGGGGTGCTGATCCATGTTGAAGACAGTGTCTAATATCGTCGTACCAAAGACTCACTAGGTTTTGTGTGCAACAAATCAAACTGTGATCATGTTGTTCTAGGATTGACGTGTCATTATCTTCTTGTTGTTCAGTTTCTAAATCAACTACCAACTTACACAACCCTTGGCCTCTCACGATCTGAGCTGGAGTGATTTCTAAGTCATACTCCTGCAAGGAGGTGACCCAATTGGCTCTTTTCTCTCCTAACTCTTTTTGCACTAACAAGTTCCTAACGGCAGGGTAAGGGACAATGACCTTCGTCCTTGACTTCAAAAGATAAGACCGAAAATGCTTAACTGCCTTGAAGATAGCGTAGACTTGCCAATCGACTGCTGGGTAGTTAAGTTCAATGCCTTTGAAAGCAGAGCTCATAAAGGCGATGGGTACTTCGTTGTTCTTGGAATTCTTCTGAGTTAGGACTGCGGCATAGGAACGATCAGAGGCAAAAGTATAGAGTGTAAAATCTTTAGAGAAATCAGGGCTCATGAGAGATGGAGCTTCTATTATTGCCTTCTTTATAGCGTTGAAAGCTTGGCTTTCTATGGGTCCCCAGTGATATTGGGTGTCTTTCTTAATCAAGTTCTGGAGAGGCCTGACCATTTCGGAGAAACTGGGGACAAATCTCCTCACGAAATTAATCTGGCAGAGGAAAGACTGCATGGATTTTTTTGAGGTAGGTGGGGGAAGTTTAGCGATAACTTGGGTCCTCTAGGGATCAATAATCATTCTATCACTAGACACAATGAATCCTAGTAGTTTACCCTATTCTACTGCAAAGATGGACTTCTTGGTGTTCAAAGAGATGTCGTATTTACGACATCGTAGCAGAACAGCTCGTAAGTGAGCTAGATGATCGTCTTTGTTTTTAGAATAAACGGTCACATCATCTAAGTAGACTACTACGGAGTGATTGATCAAGCCTCAGAAAGCAATATCCATTTCTCTCTGAAAGGTAGCACCAGCATTAATCAATCCAAAGGGCATTTTGCGGTAAGCGTAAGTGCCCCACAGAGTACGGAAGGTAGTTTTTAATTGGTCTAACGGAGACATTAAGAATTGGTTGTATCCATAGAAACCATCCAATAAGGATAGCCTCTCAGAACCAGATACTTGTTGAAGTATCTATTCCATGGGAGGGACAAGATAATTATCTTTATCGGATGCTTTGTTGAGGTTCCGGAAATCGACACAAAGTTGAATTTCCCCATTCTTCTTCCGCACTGGGACAAGGTTGGATACCCATTGGGTGTGTCTAACAGGAAAAATTATTTTAGCACCTAGGAGTTTATTCAATTCTTTTTGTACGGTCAGTTCTAGTTTAGGATGCATTTTCCTCAGTTTCTGTTGGAAGGGCAAGGTTTGGGGCTTCATCGGGATGACATGCTGTATAATATTAGGATCGAATGTTTTAAGATCTTCATAAGTCCTAGCAAAGACATCCTTAAATTCTTTAAATAATTTAACAAAAGAAGCTTTTTCTTGCTTAGAACATCCCAAGCCTAAGTTGATACACTGAGGGTTTTCACTAGTCCCTAAATTGACTTTTTCATAAGACAATGAGGAACTGTTGGTTTTACAATTGACCGTCTTTTTAAATTTGTCTTCAAAATCATAAAACTTTTCTAGTCTAGCAACAGATTTGGGTATGGATTTACCATGTCCGATTGAGCTTCAGGAGGTTTCGGATTAGGTATTACCGTAAAGTCATGCAAATTGTCGTCGTGTGTTTGTTCATCTATCACAGCACCTTGAAAGGTTTCCTCCATGTGCAAAAAGTTAATGATCTACTGATCATCATCAAATACTCTCCAGTTCATGATATTGTCAAGAACAGATGGTCGAAACAATAGCTCCACGGAGAATGCGTTTGGAGATAAGCCTTCTGCAGGAAGAAGTTTAGAGGCAACATTAGCAAGTAGATTTGCTTCGGCATTATTTAATATAGGAATGGAATTTATATTAAAAGAAGAAAATTTGTTTATTAAACTCCATACCTCAGACTGGTAACATTTGAGATGCGGGGAAAGACAATGTATAGAATTTCTCACCTGCCTGACCACTATCTTAGAGTCGTCGAATACAATTAGATTTTGAATGTGCATGTCCAAGGCTTTTCTGAGACCTTGTAATAAAGCCTCATATTCTGCAATGTCGTTAGTACATTCAAATTCTAATCTACAAGCCAATAATGTTTTGTTACCTGCCGGATCAATGATGATGCAGCCTGCACCAGCTCCTTCTTTAGACTTGGAACCGTCAAAATATAAAGACCAAATTTGATTTTCATCGGGCTCATAGGACTGTTGGATAAGATATTTTGGTTGCGTACATGATTTGATCTCGGATTGTTTTAGCGAATTGTTGATAGGTGAAACTTCAGCCATGAAATTTCCGAAGAAGGTGTCCATCCCTTGGACTTCAGGTGAATCTGTCGGAGGTGTATATGGTTCATTGGGGTCAGTCAAGTCTGTTACCGTGAACTTGAGGTAACGCTCACGATTCACCCTGATCTTGTTGGGCCTGCCATTTTCTGGAAGCCATAAGTGAGACCAGTCTGTTGTGAAGTAACCATGTAGCTGCTTCGACCAGTCCCTGCTCAAAAAAATACCATACACTTCTGGAATATCTACCACAATTATATCAATAACCTGATGAACCTTTGGGTTAGATGATAATCTTATCAATACATTTTTTGGTTCTCCTATGACTTTAACATCCATTCTATCAAGTTGTATAATTTTCAAAGAAGATGGTTCTACTTCAGCATTAATCTTTTGGCAGACTGACCAAGGCATCACATTTGATGATGCTCCTAAGTCAACCATACAATTATGCACATTTCTGTTGAAGATTTCGAAAGTTAAAAGAAAAAGAGGTACATTCTTGCAAGTATTTAGAGATGTAGCTTGTGATTTCTTACTCGCAGTTTCTAATGATATTTTATCTACATTGCTTGTGTTATTTACATTACTTACATTATTTACATTTGGTACAGGAAGGCTTCCTTTATCTTGAGGATCGGGATTATTTTTTGTGGAAGTCTTCTGCGGAACTTTGCTTTGCACAACCTTATTACCTCTAGAATTACCATTCTTGCCATTGTCTAAAATATTCTGCAACATCTTCTGTAACAAAAATGGAAATTTCAACAACTCAAAAATAGAAATGTTAGCCCGTAATTTCTTAAGATATTCAACAACACCATAATCTAATTTAGGGCTAGCATAACTTTGTTTAGTTTCTACTGATTTAGATGGCTTTGGGGGGGGAGTTGTAGTATTATCGGCAGGAGGTTTACTTGTTGTCTTACTCCTAGTGTTATAAGGGTGAACAGTCTCAAAGTTGGCTTGAAAGATACTATCCGAGAAATGTCCAAAGATATTTGGAGAAGACTCTTCTTCTTGAGTTGTTTCCTGCTCGACTTCCTCTTGAGGAATTTCAGGAGGGATCAAGTCATCTTRGGYTCCTAGAATTGTCTGTAGAGCACATTGCAAACTTTCTAGGTTCAAGCCTTCWGRGTTTGGATTAGGCCRGTTTTGGRRAAAAGRCTTTCGGAAAGGAGGTTTGTAKGGTCCTTTACTCGAAGAGGCTTCCTCRGTCGACCTTTTTAAGTCTATAACTTGATTAGATAACTTTTGTACAACTTTRGTTAARTTTTCCAAATCAGAGTTTTCGGATTGAGTTTTGTTTTGTGTAGGTCTGGGGAGAATTTCAATCTTTTTCTTGGAAGAAGAAACAATCTCAGTTTCGTTGCTAGAAGAATCCTTAAGACTAAGAATGTCTTTTTCAATTTGCGTAGCCTCTTCGAAGGCTTCTAACAACGTGGCCTTTTTGGATCTTTTCACCCAAATAGCTATACTTTGATGTAGATCTTTAGTGTAGTAAGCTATTACAAGGCTTTCAACAGGCATAGAGTCTGCAGGGATTCAATTTTTAAGTGTTAAAAATCTTTGATTAAAATCTTTAACTTTTTCTTTGGCGTTCATTTTTAAGTTTGAAAGATCCATGACTAAGACTTCCAGAGGTTTTCCATCTCTGAATTTTTCCAAAAAGCATGACTCAAACTTTTCCCAAGACACTATAGTATGAGGCTGTTGGGCAAAGTACCAAGTGGATGCATTACCCTCAAAGGTGTAAGGGAACAACCTACAGACAACATCTTCATGTTCAACATTACGGAGTCTGATGGCTAACATAAATTTTTTGATATGATCTTCAGCTATCTGTTTTGAATCGGGATCAAACTTAGGAAGCCATTTCTCCGGGTGCTTAGGTAAAGGATGTTGGGCTCCAGGTACAGCTACAGCATCCTGGTCCAACCAGGGTCTAGCAGGATTGTTCTAATATTCCATTGGGGAATTAGGTGTGGAAGGCTAAGAAGGTGGTTCGCCTTCGTCAGAAGAGGAATCTCCCCCAGAAGAAGAAGGAGATGAGGGAGGTGGTGAAGGAGGTATCCCAGATCCTCCTGCAGCAGGATTTGTGTTTGTATCTATAGGATTCACAGTAAGGTCTATATCTCCTAATTGTTCTCTGACTTCTGAAAAGTCTAAAGGTTGACCCCATGGGTGATTTGGTTGCCTGAGACTAGTAAAGGCTTTATGTGATTTAATAAGATATTGTCTAAAAATTTCTTGTATATCACCACCTGTAGGATTAGGGGTTGCTGGCTCAACTGTGATCTATGGCTCTTCGGTAGAAGTAGTTGTTGTTTGAGGGGGGATACTATCGAATGAATGGCTTCTAGTCACTATAGGGGAGCGATTAGGGGGTGGAGGAGTCTTGCGACCACCTCGTGCCATCAATTTAGTTTGGCCCTCCTTCTAGCGCAATTTGTTGACAGGCAAAATTGACCGTCCGTCAACTGGGAGAGTGGAACTGGTCCGGGGTTGTCTAAGTAACCCAAGCCATTTGGAATGGACCACCCTGACGAGTTTAATGACTCCGTTGGTCGCTCTAAGGTCTCCTAAGAAAACCAAAGAGAAAAACTGATCTGAGCTAAGTAATCTAACTAAACTATATAAAACAAACTAACTATAACTAAGAACTAACTATAATAAAGGAAACTAGAAACTAATAAAACAAAGAAAGGAACTAATATACTAAATATAAACTATTCTAACTATTCTATCTACAAACTACTAATTACTATCATAATAACTCAAATCAACTATCTAATTATCAGTTATAATATTTCTTATTCACAAATGTACACTATGAACACCCTACAGATTTAATTAAAACCTGCAAAACTCATGTGTTCGCTGCCTTAGGACAACCAAGAATCTCTTTTTAATTTTTATATTTTATGAAAAAGAAATAAACATTACTGAAATTAAACAATCTAATATATTTACTGAAATTAAACAATGAAATATAAATCTAATTAAGATTATATCTATATTAAACTACTTAATGAAAACAATAAACAACACTCTAATTGACCTGGAAACGCTCCATGTCTGCCCTGTGTATGATGACTTCTTAAGCTGGTTGGAGGAAGAAATTCACACTGTTTAGTCCTTAAGCTTCTCGTAAATGATCAGCTATGCTGCTTCTTGAACTATTTTACAGGACAAACAAGACATAAAAGAAAATCATAACAATCTTCTGATAATAAATTCCTGCAATAAGGGAAACCTATTATGCCGCAAACTTATATATAACAATTCAATTTACGAAGAAGATAAAACTATCATTCACAAACTGAATTAACAATTGTTATGTCTTTTATCTATTTGGAAGAAACAAGATATGGATAACAGTAATAAAATTATATCATTTGCATTTGATTTAGATAGCAAAAGTAATACTAAACCATAAACAAAGTGATATACAAAACATGAAACACAATGTTGATATATTGAAAAGCAAAAGCTATGACAAAACACCAATTCTGTTCCAGTCTTTATCAAAACTCCATATCCTTGTTCTCCCACAACCGAGGATGAACATTATTACAAAAATCATAAGTATATATAGGTTTCTTCACAAGGTAAAACTTCCTTGTGGATAATATCAAATAGTTTTACACAATCTGGGAGATATCCCAAAATCATCTAAACTAAGGAAATAAAATGCAAGTAGAATCTGTAAATCATCCCCTAACTGGTCATGATATCTATTGCCAATTCAAATTTGCCTGCAATAGAACACAAAGATCAAATTAGAAGGATATTTTATTAAGAAAACAATAAAAAAATGACTCTACAGACTTAGCTACAGAATCATCTGATTCTGTAGCTAGTCAAAAATAGCAAACAGGACCAGATATAATCAAATCAAATCGAATCATCTTTTAATAATCCTCAAAAATGAATTACTAATAATTCAAGTGAAATTATCATTTAAATCAAATCATATGCAATCGGAACAGAGTAAAGAATGCTCTGTTTTAGTTACCATAAAATCGGGGCAAATAATAATCATACTGTTTCATATCCAAATGCAATTACAAGCCAATCGTATGATGTAATCCAAAATAGATATGGTAATAATCGATATTATCACAATCGATTGGTTACAGCTGTGTGAAATTCATATCGTTTTATTCAATTGTCAAAATGGACAGGCTGTTGCAATCATAATCAAAACGGAACATATCCATTAAAATTTGTTGTAGAATGCGGTTGCTGAGTATCGCATGGTGAACAAGCATGACAAAAATAATGATCATAACCATCATTGACTCATTATAGTCATAGAAATAAATCGATATCGTTCAATTAAATGCAAAGATAGGTAAATCATTTAGAATGGAATCAGACTGAATGAGTAACAATCAAACGCATTTCGTTATTGATCACCACATAGTCAACAGACAGGGTCTTGATAGAATCAACAAAATCCGTAATATAAACCGGGAAACTAACTGAAATGAATAAGGCTAAGTTTAATTATAGACACAAATCGTAAGACTGGATACGATCAATTTCATTCCTCAAATTGAATTCAAACGATATATTTGTTACAATCGAATACAGTCCAAATCGATTCGGTTGGGTATAACAGCCACTATTCATATCTAATCGTAATTTGATTATGTAACAAAATGATATATGAATTGGTCTGAACATAGAATATACAATCACAATAGCTAACCAATTTTCCCATCATATCACATAGGATATAACCAAATCGAAAAGAGATATTGACTGTGTTCCAAGATTGGGATACCAAAATAACCTGTGTTTAGAAAAGATCTCCACAATCTTTAATAACAGAGTATTCAAATAAAATCCAATCATGATCAATCAAATTAAATCTAATCAAAACCAATCCAAAAATTAATTAACAAAACTTATATACAACAAATGCATGACAGAGCAGGTCAACAATGTACACAAAGTTTATGAACGTGCCATATAAATGGGTGAAAGTTATACCAACGAGATTGTTGAGGCTATGCCAATTTTGAATTGACAATTGTCGTGGCTGACTCGACATTCTTGAATAGAATTGAACCAGTTGTTCATTGCTTTTTGTCTGTGGGTTCCACCTTCGCGTTATGACCAGTGAGCTTTGCCACTTGGTTTTCCAAATCATGGATTCTGGATTCCAACATCGGTACATCCAAGTAGTATCTCTCCAACCATAACCCACATTGATCGCAAGGTGGAACAACAGGTTGAGAAAAAGGGGGTTTCGATGATTCACCGAGGGTTCCACGAGGTAGCTCAATGCCAGGAAAATTAGGATCATCCCACAGACAAGGTGGTAAATTCTTGACAAAGTCATAAGGAGGTTTGTCACACAATCCTTCTGAGTAAGGATACTCGTCGGCGAGAAAATGTTCAATCTCTGAATCAGAGTCTTCGCTGACCACGATAGGCTCAGAGTTGGCAGGGGGTTTAGGTTTATTTCTCTCCATGCGAGAGATTAAGCGAGTGTTTTTCTTGCCTTTAGAGTTAGCGTTAGTTTTAGCTTCAGGATTTTTGGTTGCGGGTTTAGCAATTTCGACCTGTTTAGTCACATCCATAGGCAAATTCGTAGGTGGGTCGGGTAGAGGTTTGGGTAGAAAAACGTTGTAAGGCACAGGGGGAATAGGCTGGGTTTCGATCACCATAGGCTTATCAACCTGTGGAGGGTTTTATTCTTCAAAGCAATTACGACTGAGAAAATCATCCCAACAATCACGACGTAACCCCAACTCATAAACCATAATCATTTTAATTAACCCCAAATGGAAGAGGCTGGTATCGGCCTGGCTGCGCTTGTACCTTTTAGCCATCTTGAACAAACTTCTATGCAGGTAGTGGGGCATATTGAGTTCAAAACCCATAAAAACCATCAATAGACGAAGATGAAACAGGAAAACGAAACCATACCTGCCCTCGCAAGTAATGAATTGCTTGATTATCATTAGGAGGTCATGCCAGCGTGGTTTTAACATTTTTGCAGGCGAGCCTTTGTCACAGGATTTCACTGTTCGAGATTGGAACATCAATGTACACGGGACATCATCCACCTTGCAACTCTTCGACCACTTCTGTCCTGTAATAGGCATACTGGTTGTCGAGCTAAGAAACTTTTCATTAATTTCAAGTTGGACATCTCCAACTTTGGCTCGGCAGCCATCGAATGATAACGCAAATTGTCGAGCCACAGTAGGCTTATAGCCATCGAATTTCCTTATGAACGGGAGCCACCTGAGATTTTCCAGGTCGCTATAAGTGCCATCAAACATCAACAGTGCTTGGCACCCATTGGGCTTGGCCCTTACGACAGGAGCCATGGCTTCTGTGCATGGTAGGGTTTGGTTTGAACAATACAAAACGCAGGAGTAAAAACGATAGGGCTTAATAGCTGCAAGCGCTCAAAGGGGAATGAATCAATGTAATGTGTGTGAAGGTGGTGGGATTACCACCACCATGCAATGTATTAATGGCTAAGTACAACGTTGTTCCATCAGTAATCATAGCGTTTAACACATATTAATCGGCCAACCCAAATCAGTGTATAACCATATCAACGCGCCATCAATCAAATGTAGCACTAAAACCATATGTTATATTCATGCGCCAAGTGCATAGTTCAATCCAACATGAAATCCAAAATTTTTACCAACGCACCATCGTATTAATCATTAAATCAAAAACAAATGTTTAAACCAATGTTAATCCAATCGTGCTATTATATAAATTCATATTATCAACCCAAAATTTTACCCGATCGGGGTTTATAATTCAAACCTTTGCCACACAAATCGAAACTCATATATTGATCATGCGCTCATAGCATAATTATAATCAAAGTTTTATAAAACAATATGACCAAAGACTTTGTAAAATTGATAAGTCAAAGGTTTAAAACAATACGGATCATATCATATAAAACCAACATCAATCATGACCCTTGTAGAATCAAATATAACCCATAACTCAATATGTTCAAAATCTCATTAATCAAAATGCGCAATCAAAGTAAGAGTATATAAACGGATATAGTTTGAAAGAATACTCCAGCCACTTAATAGCAAACCAAAGGTAAGTGCCTTTCAGCAGATGATATCAGTCCAAATAACGATGAAGGGGCTTTCACACTTTCAGTTGTGAAAACTGAATCGAAATCAAATTGCAATTATCGCAAGAAATGAATAAAATGTCTAGTTGCAACATGCGATGATGACTTGTCGTTTAGGGGTCAAGTAGGTGTAGGCAGCTTTTTAGGGAAATTAAAAAAAAATTGAATTGGCTGCCAACACAACCTCACACTATAGTGTCTTGGGAAAAATTTTAGTCATTCTTTTTGGAAAAATTTGGAGATGGAAAACCTCCGGAAGTCTTAGTCGTGGATCTTTCAAACTTAAAAATGAACGCAAAAGAAAAAGTTAAATATTTTAATCAAATATTTTTAACGCTTAAAAATCGGATCCCTGCAGACTCTATGCCTGCTGAGAGTCTTGTAATAGCTTACTACACTAAAGCTCTACATCAGAGTATAGCTATTTGGGTGAAAAGATCTAAAAAGGCCACGTTGTTAGAAGCCTTTGAAGAGGCTACTCAGATTGAAAAAGACATACTTAGTCTTAAATACTCTTCTAGCAACGAAATTGAGACAGTTTCTTCTTCCAAAAAGAAGATTGAAATTCTCCCTAGACCTACACAAAACAAAACACAACCCGAAAATTCTGATTTGGAAAATTTAACCAAAGTTGTACAAAAATTATCTAATCAAGTTATAGATTTAAAAAGGTCAACTGAGGAAGCCTCTTCGAGTAAAGGACCCTACAAACCTCCTTTCCGAAAGTCTTTTCCCCCCAACCGGCCGAATCCAAACTCTGAAGGCTTGAACCTAGAAAGTTTGCAATGTGCTCTCCAGACAATTCTAGGATCCCAAGATGACTTGATCCCTCCTAAAATTCCTCAAGAGGAAGTCGAGCGGGAAATAACTCAAGAAGAAGAGTCTTCTCCAAATATCTTTGGACATTTCTCAGATAGTATCTTTCAAGCCAACTTCGAGACTGTTCACCCTTATAACACTAGGAGTAAGACAACAAATAAGCCTCATGCCGAGAACACTACAACTTTACCGCTGAAGTCATCTAAATCAATAGAAGCTAAATAGAGTAATGCTGGACCTAAATTAGATTATGATGTTGTTGAAGATCTTAAAAAATTAAGGGCTAACATTTCTATTTACGAGTTGTTGAAATTTCCATTTTTGTTACAGAAGATGTTGCAAAATATTTTAGACAATGGCAAGAATGGTAATTCAAATGGTAATTGTTGATACTGAGAGGGGGGTGAATCAGTATCAAGTACAATTTAAAACCTTTTTCAACTTATACTTAAACCATTCAATTATATCCAATGAGAAATGAACAATAGTATAAGAGTTACACCAATACGCCACAATACACCATGCACAATATATGAGAAATAATCAATAGTTTTTGTTCAAAGGAAGTGATGACTTCCAAAGGTAGCTACAGCTTCCAAATGTAAAGGGAGGGATAAACCTCCAATATGAAGATACAATCCTCCAATATAAAGAGATATCTGAACTCTCTATCCTTTCCCCTTCCTTCCACCCAAGCATATATGAGAGATAATGAAACTTTATTCAATTCTGGTCTGTTCAGAAGACCCGACTTGTACAGCATGCCCCGCG
>ML796795.1:296197-321862 GCA_009831015.1 Picea engelmannii | reverse complement strand
AAAGAGCATGATGTATACTATCCATCCATGGGTGTTGTATCTTCATTTTCATTTTCCTTCATGTCCAAATAACTTCATCAATCTTCTAGTCCAAAACCCATGACTAGGGTTGACATCAATGACAACAACCAATCTTCCAACAGTAATAAGGTTGTGCAAAGCAAAGCTCCACAGAAGACTTCCACTAAAAACAATCCCGATCTTCAAGATAAAGGAAGCCTTCTTGTACCTCCTGTAAATACTGTAGATAATGTAAATAATGCAAGTAATGTAGATAAAGTAGCATTAGAAAATGTGAGTAAGAAATCACAAGCTACATCTCTAAGTACTCACAAGAATGTACCTCCTTTTCTTTTAACTTTTGAAATCTTCAACAGAAATGTGCATAATTGTATGGTTGACTCAGGAGCATCGTCAAATGTGATGCCTTGGTCAGTCTACCAAAAGATTAACGCCGAAGTAGAACCATCTTCTTTGAAAATCATACAACTTGATTAAACAGATGTTAAAGTTATAGGCGAACTGAAAAATGTATTGATTAGATTATCGTCTAACCCAAAGGTTCATCAGGTTATTGATATAATTGTGGTAGATATTCCAGAAGTGTATGGTATGTTTCAGAGTAGGGACTAGTCGGAGCAGCTACATGGTTACTTCATGACGGACTGGTCTCACTTATGGCTTCCAGAAAATGGTAAGCCCAACAAGATCAGGGTGAATCGTGAGCGTTACCTCAAATTCATGGTGACAGACTTGAATGACCCCAATGAACCATATACACCTCCGGAGGATTCACCTGAAGTCCAAGGGATGGACACCTTCTTTAGAAATTTCATGGCTGAAGTTTCACCTATCAACAATCCACAACAGCAATCCGAGATCAAAGCATGTACGCAACCAACAGCTTCTATCCAACAGTCTTGTGAGCCGGATGGAAATCAAATTTGGTCTTTATATTTCGACGGTTCCAAGTCTAAAGAAGGAGCTGGTGCAGGTTGCATCATTATCGATCCGACACGTAACAAAACATTATTGGCTTGTAGATTAGAATTTGAATGTACTAACAATATTGCAGAATATGAGGCTTTATTACAAGGTCTCAGAAAAGCCTTGGACATGCACATTCAAAATCTAATTGTATTCGGCGACTCTAAGATAGTGGTCAGGCAGGTGAGAAATTCTATACATTGTCTTTCCCCGCATCTCAAATGTTACCAGTCTGAGGTATGGAGTTTAATAAACAAATTTTCTGCTTTTAATATGAATTCCATCCCTATATTAAATAACGCAGAAGCAGATCTACTCGCTAATGTTGCCTCTAAACTTCTTCCTGCAGAAGGCTTATCCCTAAATGCATTCTCTGTGGAGCTATTATTTCGACCATCTATTCCTGACAATATCACAAACTGGAGAGTATTTGACGATGATCAGTAAATCATTAACTTTCTGCACATGGAGGAAACTTTTCAAAGCGCTGTGATTGATGAACAAACACACGACGACAATTTGCATGACTTTACAGTAATACCTAATCTGAAATCTCCTGAAGCTCTATCGGACATGGTAAATTCCATACCCAAATCTGTTGTTAGATTAGAAAAGTTTTATGATTTTGAAGATAAATTTAAAAAGACGGTCAATTGTAAAACCAACAGTTCCTCATTGTCTTATGAAAAAGTCAATTTAGGAACTAGTGAAAACCCTCAGTGTATTAACTTAGGCTTGGGATGTTCTAGACAAGAAAAAGCTGCGTTTGTTAAATTATTTAAAGAATTCAAGGATGTCTTTGCATCGACTTACGAAGATCTTAAAACATTCAATCCTAGTATCATACAGCATGTCATCCCGATGAAGCCCCAAACCTTACCCTTCCAACAAAAACTGAGGAAAATGCATTCTAAACTAGAACCGATCGTACAAAAAGAATTGAATAAACTTCTAAGTGCTAAAATAATTTTTCCTGTTAGACACACTCAATGGGTATCCAACCTCGTCCCAGTGCAGAAGAAAAACGGGGAAATTCGACTTTGTGTCGATTTCCGGAACCTCAACAAAGCGTTTGATAAAGATAATTATCCTATCCCTCCCATGGAACAGATTCTTCAACAAGTATCTGGTTCCGAGAGGCTATCCTTACTAGATGGTTTCTCTGGATACAACCAAGTCTTGATGTCTCCGCCAGACCAATTAAAAACTACCTTTCGTACCCCGTGGGGCACTTATGCTTATCGCAAAATGCCCTTTGGATTGATTAATGCCGGTGCTACCTTTCAGAGAGCAATGGACATTGCTTTTAGAGGCTTAATCAATCACTCCATAACAGTCTACTTGGATGATGTGACCGTTTATTCTAAAAACAAAGACGATCATCTAGCTCACTTACGAGCCGTTCTGCTCCGATGTCGTAAATACGACATTTCCTTGAACCCCAAGAAGTCCATATTTGTAGTAGAACATGGTAAACTACTAGGATTCATTGTGTCTAGTGATGGAATGATTATTGACCCCGAGAGGACCCAATTCATCGCTAAACTTCCCCCACCTACCTCCAAAAAATCCATGCAGTCTTTCCTAGGCCAGATTAATTTCGTGAGAAGATTTGTCCCCAGTTTCTTCAAAATGGTCAGGCCTCTCTAGAACCTGATTAAGAAAAACACCCAATATCGTTGGGGACCCACAGAAAACCAAGCTTTCAATGCTATAAAGAAGGCCATAATAGAAGCTCCATCTCTCATGAGCCCTGATTTCTCTCGAGACTTTACACTCTATACTTTTGCCTCTGATTGTTCCTATGCTGCAGTTCTAACTCAGAAGAACCCCGAGAACAACGAAGTACCCATCGCCTTTATGAGCTCTGCATTCAAAGGTGTTGAACTTAACTACCTAGCGGTCGATCGGCAAGCCTACGTTGTCTTCAAGGCAGTTAAGCATTTCTGGTCTTATCTTTTGAAGTCAAGGACGAAGGTCATTGTCCCTTACCCTGTCGTTAGGAACTTGTTAGTGCAAAAAGAGTTAGGCGAGAAAAGAGCCAACTAGGTCACCTCCTTGCAGGAGTATGACTTAGAAATCACCCCAGCTCAGATCGTGAGAGGCCAAGGGTTGTGTAAGTTGGTAGTTGATTCAGAAACCGAACAACAAGAAGATAGTGATACGTCAGACCTAGAACAACGCGATCAAAGTTTGATTTGTTGTACACAAAACCTCGTGAGTCCTTGGTACGACGATATTAGACATTGTTTTCAACATGGATCAACACCCTGTCACCTTGACCCTGCCAAGAGAAGAGCGTTGAGACTAAAGTCCGCCTCCTTTCATCTAGTTAACGATATACTGTTTCGTCATAATTTTGATGGCGTACTGATGCGTTATCTTGAAAAAGACGAAGCAGAGAAAGTCTTGCTTGAGTTGCATGCAGGAGAAGTTGGTGGTCACTTCGGTGGCGACACCACTGCTCATAAGGTTTTAAGAGCCGGTTATTACTGGCCAACGCTTTTTAGAGACGCCCATGCCTTGTGCCATAAATGTATCATTTGTTAGAAAGCATCAGGGCGGTTGCAAAAACCAGCCTTCCCCTTGCAACCCGTTTCAGTCGATTCTCCTTTCCAGCAATGGGGCCTTGATATCATTGGTCCTATTAACCCTCCATCCTCACAACAACACAAATATATTGTGATAGCCACTGATTACTTTACTCGATGGTCTGAAGCCGCCGCGCTAAGAACTGTTAACACAAGTCAGGTGATCGCTTTTCTAAACTCGAATATCATCACCCATTTTGGTATCCCTGATTGTCTAGTCTTTGACAACACTTCATAATTTTCTTCTCTTGAAATGAGTGAGTTTTCCTTAGAGAAGGGAATAAAGCTGAAGTATTCCACAAGTTATTACCCCCAGGGTAACGGCTTAGCAAAATCAACAAACAAGAACTTGATCAAAATTATCAAGAGAACCGTGGCTGAAAATCACAAGAACTAGCACAACGCACTGCTGAATGCACTGTGGGATGATAGGGTAACACCCAAAGCCGCTATAGGTAATTCCCCCTTTTTCCTCATTTATGGCAAAGAAGTCATTCTGCCACCTCATATTCTTCTTCCTTCACTTCAATTGTCACAAAAAGTTCAAGAAGAAGATTGTCTCCCTTTAGAAATCCATATTAATGCTTTGATGAAGTTAGAAGAAGTAAGAACCCAAGCTAAGCGTAAGATAGACCAACATCAACAACTGATTAAAATATGGTTCGATTCTAATTCTGCTTCTGATAGAAATTTTGAAGTAGGCGATCTCGTCTTAAAGTGGGACAAACCACACGAAGGGAAGGGTGAACACACCAAGTTTCAAAACTTGTGGCTTGGGCCATTTTTTATTGTTGAAAAGTTGGGTCCTAGTTCCTTTCATTTGCAGAATCTTGAAGGGCATATTGACACCTACCCGGTGAATGGCCAAGCCCTGAAAAGATACTTTGCCTGATTTCTACCCTTGTATCTTATGTAAATATTTCTTTTGGCCTTTGTTTTCGTTTTTGATTTTGATTTGATTGATCAAATTTTTTTTATATACATATGCATGCCTGTGCACTGAGCCATTCAGACAAAGACCATAAGAAAATCTCTTCGCTGAAATAACTTCTGAAAAATTGCACGAACATCATTGATATATTTCTGAAAATGATATTTATGTTGGAAAATTCTGTTGTTTGAAAGAAGTTTACTAATTTCAATCTTTGAGTGAAGTTTTTCATGATCATCTTTATCTTTTTACGCTGTCCCTTTTCCGTAAAGGAATGACTCAAAAGGATGTCTCCCTGTCAAAGTAAGTTTTTTTAGAAATAAAACATTTCTGGAGATGAATAAAGGACAGTATCAAAAAAATTCTGATGAGGTCTAAAAAATATGATAAAATGCCAAGATTTTTCAGCGCCACCCCGCTCAGCTGTCCTCAAAAGAAAAACAAAATAAAAATGTTGATAAGATCCGTAGGAAGTGTTTGTAAACCCACCGGGATACTAAACAGGTCCGCTGGCAGTGGGTAAATGCAAGCATGGTGCCAAGACAACTTTGTCGGGGTACTGAACAGGCCTGTTGGCAGCGAAGCAATGTCGGGTAAATGAAAATCTGTAAAATTATAAGAAACCTCTTTTAAAGTCCTTTATTCTAATCTAGAACATCTTGAAAGGATCAAGACATTTGAGTGGGTTAAATGGCAACCCTGTCGAGGCTATGGACGCCTGCTGGCAGCAGTGGCCATGCCAACAGTATTGAAGATTTTATCATAAAAATCATGACTTGCTGATCTTAAGACTGTTATTGGTTTGCATCTTTTAAAACATCACTGGAAAAGATGGTAAATGATGATGTTTGTACGATTTTTTGGTTGTTGTTTTTGAGTTGAATTTTTCTTTGATGTCCGAATCTGAATTCATTTCTATTGACAGAGATAACTTCTTCTCCCAGTGTGTCGCCATTGTTGGCAGCCAATTCAATTTTTTTAATTGCCCTAAAAAGATGCCTACACCTATGTCTCTTGAACTTCAAATTTCTGTCGCATTTTGCAAACAGAAGACATTTTTATTTCATGCGACATTTGCAAATTGGTTTCGATTTAGTTTTCACAACTGAAAGTGTGAAAACTCCTCCATCGTTATTTGGACTGTCATGATGTTCTCATTGATATTCTGAAAAGCACTTACCTTTGGTTTGCTATTAAATGGCTGGAATGATTTTCAAACTATGTCCATTTACCTACTTTTACTTTGATTGTGCAACTTGATTTTATTATTCAATTGATGAGGCATTGAGCATGATAATCTATGGGTTATATTTGATTTCATAAGGGTCATGGTTGATTTTTTTTTATGTGATGCGATCCTTACTTTCATAATCTCTTGGCTTATCGATTTTATGAAATCTCTTTTCATAAAGTTTTATAAACTTTGATTATACATTATTCAATAAGCGCATGGTCAATATATGAGCTTCGATTTCATGGTGATTGGCAATGGTTTGAAGTTATGAAATCGCACATTGGTTAAACTTTTGGTTTTGATTTAATGGTTTGAATGATTACAATGGCACGTATTAATTTTGGGTTCGATTCTATATTGAATGTTCATGGTTTCAAACGATACAATGGTGCCTTGGTATCACTACCCACCATTTAAATCCTTGTGTTAACCGATTAATGTGGTTTGAGTGATGTCATAATTGATTAAACAGTGTTGTACTGTGCCATTAATGTTTTGCATGGCGGTGAACTAACCCACCACCTTCGCACGCGCATATTTTCCTCCCCTTTGAGTACTTGCAGCTATTAGTCCTATCGATTTTTGCTCCTGTGTATTGTGTGTTTGATCAGAACCCTACCATGATGCCCGCACCATGGATCCAGTCGTAAGGGCTGAACCCAATGGTGGCCAAGCATTGTTAATGTGTGATGGCGCTTACAATGACCTTGAGAAATTCGGCTGGCTCCCGTTCATACGCAAGTTTGATGGCTTTAACCCTGGTGTGGCTCGGCAATTTGCATTAACCTTTGATGGTTGCCGAGCCAAGGTTGGGGATGTGCAGTTGGAAATTGATGAGCATTTTCTCAGTTTGGCTACCGGTCTGCCTGCTGTCAGACAGAAATGGTCAAAAAATTGCAAAGTAGAAGATGTCCCATGGACATTATTCTTCCAGTCACGAAGAGTGAATTCCTGTGACAAGGGTTTGCCCGTAAATATGCTAAAGCAACGATGGCATGACCTGCTGATGATAACTAAACAATTCATCACCTGCGAGGGCAAGTATGGTTTCATTTTCTTGTACCACCTTCGGTTACTTATGGTTTTCATGGGCTATGAACTCAACATGCCTTACTACTTGCATAGGAGTATGTTTGAAATGTCTAAGAGGTATAAGCGTAACCAGGCCGATGGCAGCTTGTTTCATTTTGGGTTAATTAAAATGCTTGTGGTTTGTAAATTGGGGTTGCACCGAGACTGTTGGGAGGATTTTCTTAAACGCAATGATTTTGATGTCTCAAGCCCACCACAGGTTGACAAACCTGTGGTGAGCGAGAGCAAGTTGGTACCCCCTATGCGTTATAGTCCTCTGTTGCCTAAACCCCTACCCGACTCACCTATTGACCTACCCAATTCTATCACCACAGATGTGGACAATGTTAAACCCGTGGCTAAAAGGCCTAAGGCCAAACCTAATGTGAATTCTAAAGGAAAGAAAAATGCCCGGTTAATCTCTCGCATGGCAAGAAACAAACCCAAAATTCCTGTCAACCTTGACCCTATCGTGGTCAGTGAAGATTCTGATTCGGAGATTGAACGTTATCTCGCAAGTGAGTATCCCTATTCTGAAGGTCTGTGTGACAAACCCTCATATGATTTTGTGAAGAATCTACCACTGTGTTTGCAAAATGATCATAATTATCCAGGCATCAAAATGCCTTGTGAAACCCCTGGTGACTCATCTAAACCCCCTCCTGTCCTAGCCGAACCAGCTGCTCCACCATGTTATTAGTGTGGCTCGTGGTTGGAAAGGTATTACCTCGATGTGAA
Source organism: Picea engelmannii (assembly GCA_009831015.1). Classification (NCBI taxonomy): domain Eukaryota; kingdom Viridiplantae; phylum Streptophyta; class Pinopsida; order Pinales; family Pinaceae; genus Picea; species Picea engelmannii. The sequence goes on along the minus strand of ML796795.1, from coordinate 314,310 downwards.
AATGCTGCAGTCCAGAATTCATGCTCTGGAGGATCAAGTTGCAAGGCTCAACAGCCAAAAGGCAAAGATGCCATCCACTGATAAAAAACAACGAACAACAGGTTCGATTTTGTTTAAGAATGTGGAGTCTGCTACAGCGGTTGTGAACTCAAAGCTGGCATAGTCCGAACAGTCGCATTGGTATGATTACCATCTGTTTATATGATGAATTCACAGCTCTGTGTATAGCGTCAATTTAAAATTGTTTAATTAGCATGCATTATTGTATATAAGTTTGTTTTCATTAATCGAATTTCGGATTGGTTTTGATTAGATTTAGTTCTAATCTGATTTGATCATGATTGGATTCGATTGTTGTAATTTAGTTTGAATTGGATACTCTGTTATTTATTGAAGTTGTTAATATCTTTTCTAAATACGGGCCATTTCTAGTATTTCAATTCTAAACACAGTCAAAATCGCATTTCGAATTGGTAATATTCTAGATGATGTGGTTAGCAATTATGGTTAACTGTTGTGATTTTATGTCTTTTGACCAATTCGAATACCATTCTGTTAAGGTGTAACCAAGTTGCGAATGGATGTGAGTCATAACTGTTGTATCCAACTATTCGATTCGCATTGTTTTGTTTGACCGTGTTATCAACTCAATTCATATTACAACAAATATACTGTTTAAATTTGATTTGAGAACGAAACTGATTATGCCTAGGATTGCGACTTATTTCTATTTTTAACTCAGTTACGATCTGCTCTGATTGTTACTCGGTCTATGATTATTAATGGTTACGATCACTATGTGATCATGTCTATAGACTGTGTAAACGTCCAATCTATGGCGAAATTTAATGAATGATATTTGGCAATCATCGTAACTGTCTTTCCATATTTGATTGAAACGACATGAACCTTATGCATATTGTTACACCCGTAACAAATATATTTTGTGTTCAATTCTGATTGTATCGATTATGATTATCTGGTGGTATATCGTATCTTGTATGATATGATTCTATATTTCATTTTGATATGAAATAGTCCTGTTATGATTTGATCATATTTTATGGCAACTAAAGGGCAGAGCATCCTTACCCTGTTTTTCTTGAACCACTTTTCATTTTGGTTAACTTTGAATGATAAACTTATTGGGATTGTAGTAATTCATTTTGAATATTTATTAAAAGAAAATTGAATTGGATTTGATTTCTTTTAAGATTTTATTTGATTGCTATCTGGTCCTGTGTGCTATTTTAGACTAGCTACAAAATCAGATGATTCTGTAGCTAAGTCTGTAGGATCAATTTTTTAATGTTTTGTTATTAAAATATCTTTCTAATTTGATATTTTTGTTCTATTGCAGGTAAATTCGAAATTGCAATTGAGTTGCTAAGTAGTTAGGGGATGTTTCAAAGATTTCACTTGCATTTTATTTTCTTAGTTTAGGTGATTTTGGGATATCTCCCAAAATATGTAAAACAATTTGTTATTATCCACAAGGAAGTTTTACCTTGTGAAGAGACCTATATATACTTATGATTTTTGTAATAATGATCATCCTCATTCATGGGAGAACAAGGATATGGAGTTATAATACAGACTGAAGTAGAATTTGGTGTTTTGTCACAGCTTTAGCTTCTCAATATATCAATGTTTTGTTTCATGTTGTGTATATTAGTTTGTATATGATTTATGACTACTTTAGCTATCTTGATCATGTGCAAATGATATAATTTTAATCATTGTTATCCATATCTTGTCTCTTCCCAATAGATAAAAGACATAACAATTGTTAATTCAGTTTGTGATTGACAGGTTTATCTTCTTCATAAATTGAATTGTTATATATAAATTGTTTGCATAACAGGTTTCCCTTATTGCAGGAACTTATAATCATAAGATTGTTATGATTTTCTTTTATGTCTTGTTTGTCCTGTAAAACACTTCAAGGAGCAGCACAGCTGATCATTTACGAAAAGCTTCGGGATTAACCGGTGTGAGTTTACTTCCTCCGACCAGCTTAGAAGTCATCATACACAGGGCAGACTTGGAGCGTTTCCAGGTCAATTAGTATTCTGCTTACTGTTTTCATTAAGTAGTTTAACTCAGATATTAGTTTAATTAGATTCATATTAGATTGTTTAATTTCAGTAGTTTTACTTCTTATTCATAAAATATAGAAAATCAAAAAGAGATTCTTGGCTGTCTTAGGGCAGAAAACACATGAGTTTTGCAAGTTTTAATTAAATATGTAGATTGTGTATAGCGTACATTTGTGAATAAGTAATATTGCAATTAATAATTAGACAACTAATTAATAGAGTTAGTGTAATAGTAATTAGTAGGTTGTATATAATAGTTAGAGTAGTTAGTATTTAGTTTTAATTTAATTTAGTAGTTTGTTTTAATTAGGTTAGTATATTAGTTAGTTTTAGTTAGTTTATTTTAGTTTATTGTATTTAGTTTTAGTTAGTTTGTTTTAGTTAGTTTAGTTTCTTTTATTTAGTTTTAGTTAGATTAGTTTAGATTAGTTTTCTCTTTGGTTTTCTTAGGAGACCTTAGAGCGGCCAACGGAGCCGTTAAACTCGTTAGGGTGGTTCATTCCAAACGGCTTGGGTTATTAGACAACCCCGGACCGGTTCCACTCTCCCAGTTGACGGATGGACAGTTTCGCCCGTCAACACCAAGCTAAAATATTAAAAAATGGAGGACCTATCATCATCCTCCACATACACAAGTTATTTAATTTAGTAGTCAAGTAGGTATTCCCTAAACCATGAACTCAGAGATTCATTGTTCATGTATTTAAAAGTGGGGATAAAAGTAATCCCTTTAATTATAAGATCATTATGATTATCCCCATCTTAGCCAAGCTATACAGAATTATTTGGAAAAGAATATCAAAATATGGCTTGAAATCCATGAAAAAAGAGCTAAAGGCCAAGCCAAATTTAGAGGATATCATTCAAATGTGGACCATCTTGTTACACTTAAAATCATTGTAGAGGATTTTTTAAATAATAAAAGCAATCTCCATTGTTGTTTCATTGATTTTAAAAAAGATTTTGAAACAGTGCCCAGTACTAACCTTTGGAATAGGTTAGAAGAGATAAAAGTTTGTTCTCAGCTGAGAGTTGTTGTAGTAAGGATATATGAGAGTGTTATTTCCAAGCTTAGTAACATTGATGGTTGGTCAGAAGAAATTAATTGTATTATAGGAGTCAAGAAAGGTTATCCCTTTTCCCCACTCTCTTTGGCATGTACATTGATAAGTTAGAATATTGGTTGGAAGATGTTGGTTGTACTGGCCCAACTCTAGTTGGTATAGTCATCATCCTTATTCTTTATGTTGATTGTATTGTTCTTATGGAAAGGAATCCCTATGACCTCAATAAGAATATAAGAATCCTCAAGGACTTCTTCTTTAGTATGGGTATGATTGTGAACACTGACAAAATGAAGGTTATGATAATCAAATCCAAAAATATCACCAATGTCACTTTCATATATTATAACAATAGATTGGAGGAAGTCCCTTCATACAAATATCTTGGAATCAATATTCATCATAAGCTCAGTTGGAACTATAGTGTTGAGAAAAGGATAGATGGACGCTGGAAAGTTTATTATGGACTTGAAAACAAGTGTATTTGCATAAATTTGGCTCTAAGATAATAAAAAACTCATCTTTGATACTCTCGTCACTCCTTTTATCTTATATGGATGTGAAGTTTGGGGATATAGTATCTCTAGAGAAATATATAGAAAATCCAAAAGAATTTTATAACTTATAATCTCAAAATTAAAGGTAATACACCCTATCTATCCTCCTCATAGAAGTTATCCTTTCCTCCATTGAGTGCACAACCATGATTAGGCACTTAATGTACAAGGATGAGATAAACAACATGGATGACAAGAGTCTCCCCAAAATTTCTTCAAAATCTAGCCAAAACCACCAGTGGCTTAAGCAAGGGTGGCATCAAGACATCAATTATTGGCTAAATCATTGGGGCATACACGAAGATGTCATTTTGTAGAATATTGATAATATTAAAAATATTATTACATCTGAGAATTTGTGGTGCAATAAATAATTAGAACATAAAAGGAAGATAAGATACTACAAGGAAGTGGTCAAACCTAATCTAGAAGATCAAAAGTATCTCTCAATTTTGACTAGTGTGAAGACAACAACCAACATTGTTAAAATCCGAACCAACTCCCATGAGCTACAAAGAAAAAAATGGGTGTTGCAAAATTCCAAAAACACCGCTGGACACAACAATATGTCATATTTATGACACTAAGAGGGTTGAATATGAAAATCACTTTATCCTAGAGTGCCCTTCCCATACCCAAATTAGATCACAGCTTCAAAATATATGTCACAATACTAACCTTCCTAAACTCCCAAGTCAACAAAACTATGATGATCTTGGAACGCTTCTCTCAATGTTTTTTTATCACAAAAATAAGATTTTAAAGAAATATAAGTAATATATTACCTTTCTTAAGGTATGATAGATCAATTCTAATCTCAATGGATGTTAATAATCATCACCACCATCATCAATATCCACAAAAAGTGATTACCCAATAGTAATTTTTTCATGTAAACATTTTAACCATATTTTTGTTTGAGTCTCTATCATCCATTTCTTTGTAATAATGACAAGGACTAAAAAACATAGCAATATTAAATATAGGTAAATTTCTGAACCTCCTATTTAGAGATTCAATCACCTTCATAATAAAAAAAATTCCCAAAAGAATACAATCATCTAGTGTCATTGATCTTTGTATCTTTGGAAAAATTTCAAACCTTAATGGATGTAAATGTACCATACTATGTTATCTGCAAATGCAAGAGTTCATCCTTGTGCTTTGATTAAAAAAGAGGATATATGCACTGCACATGCCCCAAATATACCTCCTAAAAATTGTTTACGAAGCATGTTAATAGTAACATCGAAAGTAGTGACAATAGAGGTAATGTCAACATAGTCCTCCTGGAACTTCTGATTCAACTTATTTAACTCAATGAGCACATCTGCAACTAAATGGATGCAAAATTATACTTGAAATGTTTTTTCCAACTCATATAATTTTTTCTCCCCTAATTATCAATCTTTTAACAAAGCAGACATGAGTTTAACAAGTATTTCCATGACCTTTCCTCTAGAGGGTAGCTTAATATGATGAATTTGTAACACCTCTAACTTAGTGATTTGAAATGATTCTATCGGCTCTTCCAATTCTCCATGTCTTCTAGCGGATTTCCCAAGCCATGAATCAAATGCGTTTGAAAATTTATCAATATATTGCAACTCTAGAAATGAGATGAAGCATCATTTGTTTCTAATGCTTCTCTATGAGCTATGCAATGGATATCTAAGAAATGAGAAGTATCTCAACAAATCTTAGTAGATAAACATTCATGAATACCCCTCATGGAAAAGACCCATTAGAGCCAAATCCAACTAACTTCATCAAAGATAGATCCATCTTTGCTAAAATAGTTCTCACGGCATCATACATAGGCTAAGTTGTCCCATACTTTATTTGAAGAAAGAATATGAGTTTTGTTATACATTGACCTCTTCCTTAATTTGTCAAATATGTAATATAAATAAATAAATGTTTCTCCATATTTCAATCAATACTTTCATCAACTAAAATTGAGTAAAATGGACTATGGAAAATCTCATCTCTCAATTTTTTCCAACATACCTCCTTAGTAACTTGTAGAAACTCTTTTTCAAATGTTGTATTTGTGTATGCAGAGTATTCATCTATTAGAGGCATGAGTGCATTTATACCTATTCAAGTAACAAATTGACTTAATACATTTCTAAAGGTAAATCATGTATAGTAACAAAATACATGTCATATATCATTTTTGGGATTAGTTGTGTAAAGTCAATAATATATGACCTATATCCATGAGTATTAGTCGCAACTCAAAAATAATTCTCATGATTTCAATAGTCCACTTAATGCTCATTACATCGGGTGATGCTCACAAAGGTGAAGAAGTGGGATTGAAACCAACGAAATGAATCGCATAGCATCAAACATCACTCTCGGGACTTGCACCTGGTAACCAGGACTTCCCGAGCGGTCACCCATCCCAAGACTCCTTTGGCTCAAGTGTGTTAATATGTTGCATTGCAGAAGCCCCTCGATGAAGTTTCAAAAAAAGTTTGCTAAGATGGAAAAAATTGAACTATTCAAGCAAAGTGTAGTGTCTATCAAACTTCAACAAAAAATACTATAACTAAGACAAAAGAGAAATCATAGAACATATCTAGAAAACCATCATTCTTCAGGTGCACACTCGTTGCCATGGTGCTAAGGATGAGTACCAAGCCTCTTAAGTGGAAGGATTTACAATCACTAATATAATTTAAAATTTATAATATAGAATTGCAAAATATACAATAATGCTATAGAATTAAATACTTTAGTTTTTTAAAGTTTTTTAATTATAAACTTAACAATGCTAGAATTAAATACTTCAAATTTTTAATTATAAAGCTTAATAAGGAAATAAATAAGTAGAGCTCAAAAAATTGATTTGCACATCAAACGAAGAGGAAATGCTAGAGAGACAACTTTAAATAGAAGAAGTAGCATGCGGGAAGTTATACATTTATAAAGTTATACATTTATACAATTATACAGTTACGTAATGATACAGTTATGGTATTGCTACGTATTGGCGTATATGAGTGTTCAGTGTAGCATGTGGATGTATGTGCATTGCTTTATGCAACGTATCATTTGTATGTTATACATATTAAGTACCTTTTCATATATATATAAATATATTAAGCACCTTTTCATATTTTTCATATGTATATAAATATATGGTGAATTTGTTTTTTGTTATTAATATTTTCTTTAAATGGTACTAGTCAACTCCATGTTAAGCATGAAAGAAATTACACATCTCCTTTACATTGGATTGTAAAGTATTTTAATATGAAATAAAAATTAATTAGTTTATTTTAATATGGAATGAAAATTAATTAATTTAAAACATCTTTATTAAATTTAATTTAAAGCAACATGATTTTATTTAGTTTAACTTATAAATAATAGTTTCAAGTATATATATGATGTGGATTTCATTCTAAATGTGTACATAAGGAAATGATAGCCATGGAATCCATTACATTCTTGAGTGAATAAAAAGCAATAACTTATACATTGCATTCTAATAATCAACGTTTTCCACTTTTCCACTCATTATGTAAATGATGATGATTTTATGTAAATGATGATGATTTTCTTGGCATAGCTTTGACATTTTGTTCTTTTCTATGAATTTCAATTTTCATAGTATTTTGGAATTGCTTTTAATCATTTTGTTTAATTTATAGAGGTGTATGTAGATTTGGTTGTTGTGAGATGGTCTTATTGTCATGTTAAATTTAATTTCAAAGAATAACATTTCAATTCACTGTGATTGTCAATTTTGTTTAAGTCTAACTTTATTTTAATGTAAGATTTTAATTATTGCAACCATAAATAATAACTTAGTAAAGTTGGGAGATTTTTTATTTGGTTGAATCATCTACGTCTTTGTAACTTGCACTTTAGCCAATATCAATTGCTATAGAGTTGGAGCGTTTATCGTGAGAAAATCAATTAATTTAATTATCAACTTTAATTGCTTCTTAATGTATAGCTTATATTAATTTAATTTCATAGATTAATCATCATTATCTTTTATTTTAATTGTAAATTTTACTTTTTCATTTAGTATAGCTTGATATTATCATGTGATTTTAATTTTGCAATAGATGAATGATAGTCTTAACAAAATTTAGAATTTGTTTTTATTGTTAAATTTATTTGCATCAACATACATGCTCTATATGTGTCAGGGAACAAAACATTCTCAAGGATATCCCTTTGTATTGAATTGAGTGCAAAGTTCACATACTCTTGGTGGCATCCCAAGGGAATCAATATATTTAAGGATCAGATAGTGATTGAGTGATAAAGAGACTACACCAGGTGGATATGACAGTTTTGGAGGTACACGATTCTAAGAAAAGGTTTCCAATATTCAAACCCTTTGTTGTTTGGTCGTAATCATGTGAGCTATCGAAGGATCCAAGTTTTATCCTATCTCTGGATGCAATGCAAGTGAGTCGGTACAAAGGTTGAATCAACGTCACTAGAAAGTACGAAAACCCTAGGCAAAGTGCATATAGTTGTTAACTTCTTGTTCAAGGGTTGACATCAATGACAACCAATATTTCAACAATTCAATGACAACCAATATTTCAACAACTAATATTTCAACAATTAATCTTTCAACATTAGGAATATGCTCCTACCAATGCACTATGATGATTGCTTGTTATAAAAAAAAGAATATATTATTTAAGTTGTAACCAAGCAAATCGGGTATATAGGGGGTCGGTTAGGCTGACTTATCCTATATAAACCTAGCTCTGGACTGTTATCCCTTATCCTAGGGATAACTAAGTAGATTATGTCTCGAGGCCCACATGTCCTAGACATGGAGTACCAGAACCATATGACTTGATCTTGGCCATGGAGGGCCCATCTTTTCTTCAGTGCTTCCTATCTATCACCAGCAGCAACATCCATCCCATCAACCTAGTTCTGAAGTAGCAATGGGTCTTGCACCATGAGGTAATGAGTTCGGGTATCATGGTATGTGTCACTATGATTCTCAAAACATTTGAATATGTGCATTGAATTCTCTTTTGTTTCATGTCGTTTTCTTAGAAATTATGCTCTTTAACTTGTCCATACCTGGGGGGGATAACAGAGTGCCCTAGTAAGTTGGTTCCCTTTGGGATGAGTTGCCACTAGGTGGGTCTATGAAAGGTCATCATCCATTCCTTCCATACTTACCACTTTTCATCATCTCCTTCATCTTTCCCCTACATTGGTTCGGGTATTGGGTTTGCCAAGATAGTAAGGGTTGTACCTTGCCTTGTGGGAAGAAGGGGCTAAAAGCACAGAGGGTAAAAGTAGCTAGAAAAAGTTAAAAGCCAATATGAAACCTTGAGATTCTTCACCAAGGGATTCCTGAGAAATCAATAAAAGGCTTCTTAGCAAGAAAAGGGGAATCATAAAATAAAATAAAACCCAAGATATAGTTGTTGGATAGGAGGTCTCATCATGATCCAGCCTATTAGGTCCATTGGCATGTAGCGGTATGACATTGCCATCCATCTAGTCACCAAAACAGGGTAGTGTCTCTTGGTGGCATAGCCAAGAGAAAGGGGGTCTCATCACGAGCCAACCTTCCCATCTCTGTGAAATGCTTGTGGGTAACGTTGTCACCATTGGTCACCACGCCAGTACAATGTCCTCCAGCTATTCTCTTGAAAGGAAAAATCAATAAGACAAAGAGTAAAAGGCATTGTATGGGCTAGGAAACAATGGCATCCATGACAAGGTGCATATTTCCCTCTATACAGGCACCCACATGTAAGAACTATATTTCCATGTTATCACTGTACCCCTTTCCCAAACATACCCTACACCATCTCATGCATTTACATGACCTAGATTGGACTTCACTTGGGAAACACCCCACACCTGAGGAGGATTAGCCCAATAAGACATCTTGAGACCCTCTCCAAACCTTCCTTGTCAAATAGCATAATGTCTTTGAGCATTTGTATGGGTAAAGGGGGGTTTGATGCACATGATTGGGTAACTTGATTATTAGATGTGATTGGCATTGCTATGATCCTTGTGACTTATGATCCCATGGAGGGTGTACTTATTTTTGCTGCAGGACCATGCCCGACGGATAGGTACATATGGGAAGATGATTAGTTCAGACCTCCATGGGGCTAAAATCCCACTAGATGGATGTTGTAACATCAGCCAGGGGTAGAGGGATACCAGAGGCTTGCACCAGAGAAAAAGGAGGATGTTCCATTAGAGACACTTTGGCAGGCATGGGCCTAGGGGGGTCTTACCATTCCACCATGACGTTGTCCCTTGAAGGCCCATGATGTCATCATAATGCACCTTGATGCCATCCAGTTAGCATTTTGGCATGAGGACGTCTCGGTTGGCACGTGTGGCAACTTCCGAGGCCTAATGTTTCACTTTTTTAGGCCTAGTGTTCCATGAAGGGGTTTAACGTAACTCTAAGAGGGGCATGGCATCATCCCTAAAGACAAATTAGGGTTTTAAATGGTTAATTTTATGTAAAACTGGATTTTTGATGTAAACTGGCCATGTCAGCATTTTTTGACCTAAAATGTAATTAAAGGTCATTGATATTGTATAAATTGAGAATTAAGACTCTCATTTTTTCATCATATTTCACTCACACAAGTGTGAGGTCTAAAATTTGGCCTCTTTTAAGGCTTATATGCTAAAATTAAGTGGTGCACAACTCTTGGAGGAGGTTATTTTTGGTGTATTTTTGTATTTTCATGGTGGAAAATCTTCAACTAGGGTTTGTGGCTATATTATCTTGATGAAGTAAGTAAAAATCTGCAATCCTTGTTTATTTTGAATGGTTATGGTACATTTTCTTATTCATTTCTAAGATTATGAAATTGCTAGTTTGAAACCCTAGGAGAAAAACACATTTTATTGTCCTTTTCTTTATAACTTTTCACCGACTTGATTTTGCTAGAGAACATCTTCCTTGAAGCATATACTAGATCCATACCTTTGTATCACTCTAGTAGCATTTCTTCATTAAGCTTCATACATTTATTTCAAGTTTGATGTAGAGAAGAAGGAAATTGTTAGGTCCTAGGGTTACCTACTTTCTAGCATCTTTTCCTTCTAGGGTTTTAGATATTGAGGCCTTAGGTTACTAACACCTCAATCATATTCCCTTTCATTTAGCTCATCTATTATCATTTTTTGTTTCCCTCTAAGAATTTTCGCTGCAAACTTTGACTCCATTTACCCTAAAAGGCACTAGTTCACACCTCACGAGTGATTGATTGACTAAAATAACTCTTAAACCATCTACCTTAAGACCTTTACTAACTATTTCTAAGTTCATATTAGACTAACTTACTAAATGATTTGTTGTTGTTGAAAAATATTGCTATAGGCATCTATAACAACAAAAAATCATCATAAAAGCAAGATTTAAAACTGGTTATACATTTTTATCATTGCTTCTGACAATTACTATCATTTTGTCAAGTTTATGTTATCATTTCTTGTCATTTTTGAAGCTTTATTGAGGCATAATTGTGAAGCTATTGTTAAATATATATTGTTGTGATAAATACTTCTATTGCTTCAGATTTTATATCAGCTTGTTCATTTTATAAAAAGTCTATGGTTTTATGAAGCACTAACATCATATGGTACTTGCAAATAACATATTTTCTTGTTGTCTTGTTCTAGACAGGTACACTTAAATATTATTTTGCTTAATCTCATTTAAACCCTTGGAACTTTTGATCAGAGTGACCTGTGAGAGGGGTGGGACTTTCTTAATATTTTTCCTAAGCCTTCTGAAACTCCCAGGTCACTGGGAACATCTCCACTGGGGTACCACTCCTAAATAGAAAGAGGTGTCTTATTAAGGTGATAATGATAGGAAATCCTCCTTGTTACACCAATTTAGTCTTCACTTGCTTTTGGCTTTGGGAAAGTACAAATTTCATGATAAAATTTTCGCATTGTTGTCAGGGAACACTGAGTCAATATTCCTCAACGACACTTTTTCGGTAATCCTTTATCCAAAGCCTTTAAATTTGCAAAGCTTACATGGTGACTCCGCTAAGGGTGATTCACTCTTTTCTCATCGATGATCCCTAGAGGGATTATCTAGCGACTCCACTAATGAAAAATCCAACCATGGCTTCTCAATGGGACCCATGAAATTTCAAACCCTTAGGCATGAGTAAAATCTCGGGATACCCTCGAAAAATTCCCCCGAGGTATGAAAAATGGCTCCCTATATTCACTAGTAGTGATGTGGCTAGAGCCGACAATCCCATGGATTATTTTTAGATTTTCTTTCAACTCCACCCTATCAATGATGATGCTAAGGATTTGGCAATGAAAATTTTCTCTACCACTCTTCATGGCAATGCTAGAGAATGGTATGACGACCTCCCCGATGCTAGCATCACATATATGGACCAGTTGGAAGAAACCTTTCTCAAGATATGGGGCATTAAATTTAAGAATATCCAAATGCTACTAAAAAGACTCGAGTATATAAAACAAATTGAGAATGCGACTGTCAGGGAATTCCAGGATAGGTTTGAAAATTTGCTATGGAAAATTCCTAGAAGTTATCATCCTGAAGACAAATACCTTTCTTACCTCTATACCAATGCACTCTTAGTACATTTAGGGTTTCTCCTTAGTAAAAAGGGCCCAAAAACACTCCATGAAGCTCATAACATGGCTATAGATATCGAGAAGGACACCTCTTTACCCCAGATACTCTTAGTTTGGAGAGATTAGTTTCCCCTAAAACATTTACTTATAACTTCCAAGAAATAATGGAAAAGGACATTGATCAACAAGGAGTTGAGGATAAAGGTCTTAATGAGGATTTCCAATCCCATGAGGAAGAGAAAGAAATTACTCATGCTTATACTGAGGATAATGAAGACATGGTTGAAGAGCAAGAGCCTGAAGATATCAAACATGATGGTAAAGTATTGATGTGTGCTCCTCCCTCTAATGAAGCTATCCAAGAGCTTATTCCTCCTACATAAGAAGAAGAGGATGAGGTTAGTCACTTTCCATTTCAAGTTTTTGATGATATCTTATTCTATGACTTAGAGGAAGAAGAAAGGAAATATTTGGACAAGACAAATCCTCCTTATTATGAAGTTGAAGATGTAGAAACAAGTCATGAGGACGAAACAATGATGCATGTTCTTACATCTAATGAATTCATCCAAATCCTCGAAGCCCTGGCACAAGAAGAAATAAATATAGTAAATTATTTTCCTTTCCAAGAGTCTGATGATGCTTTATTTTATGATCTGGAAAGTGAAGAAGTGTTAGAGGAGCCCTTGGATGTTTTAATCCCTTCATGTTATGATAAACTTGATGACTATGTTGATAATATTGATGAATTCATACATGTCGGAAAGCATAAATGGGATGTAATTGGATATGATGGGGATCCCATTTACAACATTGAGGGTCATTTCCAAAAGTTACCTTTACAACTATCATATGAGGTTACTAATAATTTTGAAATTTGGCAACAAGGAGATGATATGATTACAAACATTTTTTAGACACCCAAGGATGACCCGATGCTATGTTCTCCTAGTGATTTTCAGTCATACCTTGACGATTTTGATGAATATTCCTTTGAGCACTTATTCCATGAAGAATATTATCAACCACTATTGTGCTCATAGATTGATAAAGGTGAGGACATTGCTTTTCTAGAGAAGGATCCTTGTGACAATGTCTTCCATCTCCCTTTGACTATTTTATCTCGTTGTGTCACTAAATATGTAGTTGGGAAGCATGCCCTGTGTCTTAAGTTTTCTCTTAGGAATAGCTTACTTTTAGAATTTAAGAGTAGGTTGAATACCTAAAGAAGAAGTTTGTTATCTCAATCTTTCATCCTTCCCTTAAAAAATTGTCAGTCATCCCCTAGGTTCTTGCTAGTTCCTTCCCAGACCTAAGATTATGAAGACATCCAAGGTATCCAACCTTTAGACTCTTTGGGTCAGTCTATTGAACCTTTGATTTTTCATGGTCCCTTTCTGAAATGGATTGAGCACTTTCCTAAAGGTGTGAATTTGCATGATTTTGTCCCTCCCTCCCTCCTCCATGAGCTATACTTTACGATTTTTTGTGATACAATACATTTTCTAACTCATGTTATTTTTGTGCTTGACTTATCATTGTTTTGGTTTATGATGAAGCACAGAGGCAGGTATTATGAGACATTTCTAGGATGGTTTCATTGGCTATTTGACTACACCTAGCATTCAACTAACAGGTAAGTAGAGATAAGTACGTAGGTATTTGTATTCATTGTTTATACCATTTTCATATCATGTTAGAGTAGTGTAATTTCATTTCCATTTGTATATATGATTGCCTTCATTTCATTGTATCATATATGATCCAGGGGTGATATCACCACCACAAAAGATTACTGATCATTTTGTTGATATCTAACAGATCACAGGTCATGCTAGAGATAATGAGGTTCTCATGCGCTCTATGATGAGAGCATGTCCCCGAGTTGGAGCCAGATGTATCCTAGGGATAACTAAGGAGATTATGTCTCTGGGCCCACAAGTCCTAGACATGGAGTACCGAGAGACATATGACTTCATCTTGTCCCTAGAGGGCCCATCTTTTCTTCAACACTTCCTATCTATCAATAGCAGCAACATCCACCCCATCAGCCTGGTTCTGAAGTAGCAGTGGGTCCTGCTCCATGAGGTAATGAGTCCAGGTATCATGGTATCTTTCACTATGATTCTCAAAACATTTGAATATGTGCACTGAATTATCTTTTGTTTCATGACGTTTTCTTGGAAAGTATGCTCTTTAACTTGTCCATACCTAGGGGGGATGAAAGAGTGCCCTAGTAAGTCGGTTCCCTTGGGGATGATTTGCCACTGGGTGGGTCTATGAAATTTCATCGTCCATTCCTTCCATACTTACAACTTTTCATCATCTCCCTCATATTTCCCTTACATTGGTTTGGGAATTGGGTTTGCCAAGATAGTAAGGGTTGTACCTTTCCTTGTCGGAAGAAGGGGATAAAGGAACAGAGGGTAAAATTAGCTGGAAAAAGTTAAAATCCAAGATGAAACCTTGAGATGATTCACCCAGGGATTCTCGAGAAATAAATAAAAGGCTTCTCGGCAAGAAAAGGGGACCCATAAAATGAAATAAAACTCAAGATCTAGCTGTTGGATAGGAGGTCTCATCATGAGCCGACCTATTAGGTCCATGGGCATATAGCAGTATGACATTTCCATTCATCTGGTCACCAAACCAGGGTAGTGGCTCTTGGTGGTATAGCCAATTGAAGGGGGTCTCATCACGAGCCAACCTTCTCATATCCGTGAAATTCTTGTGGGTAACGTTGTCGCCACTGGTCACCATGCCAGGACACTGTCCTCCATCTATTCTCTTTGTAGATTCACCGTCATCTTCATTGGTAGATTCATCATCATCAATGGTAGATTCATCATTGGTAGATTCATCATCATCTTCATTGGTAGATTCATCATCATTTTCATTGGTAGATTCATTATTTCTCTAAGCTCTGACTTCTATCTTTTTTTCTGTGGATTCACCTTTCACTAAAATTCCTAAAAGTACAATCTCTAGAACCTGTTCCTTATTTACTTGTCCTTCCTTTCTTTCAGATATTTTCCAAACCTTTATGTATTTGACATCTTTATTTTTCTTTGTAGAATTTTCTTCATCTTGTTTTATTTCCAATCTTGCAATCTCTGGTACCTGGTCTTTGTTCACCTGTGCTTCATGTTTTCTTATCCATACTTTCTTATATCTTATATCGGTGTTCTCTTTCATGGAAGTATCGATCATTCTTCTACAATCACTGGCTATGTGTCCATAGTTATGACATTTGTAACACTCAATGTTACGTGCGGCCACATAGGCACTTCTTGCTTGAACATTTCTTTTATAATCCCTGCAATCTGCAACCTTATGTCTGAAATTATTACAATAAAAACAATGACCATAAAATAAATTTGCATAACTGGGAGTGAATGATCTTCTTTGTGGTGTATTCCTTCTGAATTTCTTCCTTGACTAATCATGATCATGATTGAAGCTTCTTTGTGGCTTGAACACAGATGGTCTTCTTGAATATGTATCTTCAATAGTTTTCTCAGATTCGGGTTGACCATGATTTCTTCCTTTGAGTACTTTTGCATAACTCTTTATATTTTCTTCATTCTTCTTTTCTATCAACCTAGAGTGCTTCTCTTCATTCTATGTAAATGATGTGGATGTTTTTGTCTCTTCAACGTTCTTTTTGAGATTGAAGATTTTACTTCTCAATGTGACAACTTCTGCTTCAAGTTTCTCAACCTCTTATTCTTTCTTTAATATATGAGACTCCATGACCTCTTTTGTTCTCTTCACTTCTTCAAGATGAATTTTTAATGTGATTATTTTGTCTTCAAGTACTTTCTCTTCTTGACCAAACTTTGACTCAAGCTGGTTTAGATCCTTAGTTCTTTCCTTAAGATGATCTGTCAATATATTCTCTCGCATTTCTTCTTCTTCCTTATGTACTACTATGTTGGCTTCCAAACACTTATTTTGATATTCAAGATTTTATTCAATCTTTCTAGCTTCTTCTAGCTGAGTTCTTAAGTTCTCTATGACCTGTTGGGATTCTTCAAAAATGTGAACACTTTCCTTTTGTTTCATCAATTCTTTCTTGAGTGACTTGTTTTCTTCTCTTAGTTCATCTAAAGCACTAATCAATTCTTCCTCATAATTGTCTTCTTTCTCAATTTGTTTTTTTGTCTCATTTACTTCATGGCATTCTATTTCAATATGTCCACGTTTTTCACAATTAAAGAAAAACAACATACCTCTGGTGATTATGTACTCTTCATCTTCTCAATATGTTTGACATGGTGAACACAATTCTTCTTGATTTGTATCTACATCTTCTTTGACATTTTCTGAATATGCGATGGGTGAAGAATATATGTCATGTAACTTATCCCAAAGTTCTTTTTATAATGGACATTTACCAACATTTTCTCTTACCGGATTAGGTAATCCTTCCCAGATGAAATCCATTGCTA
Organism: Picea engelmannii; assembly: GCA_009831015.1. Lineage (NCBI taxonomy): Eukaryota > Viridiplantae > Streptophyta > Pinopsida > Pinales > Pinaceae > Picea > Picea engelmannii. The sequence goes on along the minus strand of ML796795.1, from coordinate 297,526 downwards.
TTTTGTTATTCTTATTCAATTCCTTCTTGGTTGCACTCTTTTCCCTTTTTGAACTATCATATCCTGTAACAACTGATAGCCAAATATAATGTCCCTATGCCTGTAAAAATAATTTCGTCCTTATGCTCCACATCTCATACTTAAAACCATTCTGACCATTAAACATTGGTACTCCATTCTCAGAATAATCCATGATCTCCTTCCAGTGGTTAAATTGTTTCCTGAAGGAACCAGCTCTAATACCAATTGTTTGATTACTGAGAGGGGGGGTGAATCAGTAATAGAGAAATCTAATCATTTTTAACCATATAATGAAAGTGCTATATCAATGTAGCATTATCATCCAATATTTGCAGAGTAAATAAATAATGAACAATTGAACAATCATACACATACACAGTACAACAGTGTTTTTACGTGGAAACTGAAAGTGGGAGAAAACCACGAAATGTTTTTTCTTATATGTCTTGAATAATTACATTCATTGGAAGCACCAACTTCCTTTGTTTTCCAGATGCAACTGGAAGGAGGCTCCAACCCCCTAGTTTCTCAGGCTACAACCTGAGGGAAGCTCCAACTCCCCAATTCTTTGGCTACAACCAAAAGGAGTCTACAAACCCCTATGATCTTTGAATACAACCATAAGGTGTCTACCAACTTTCCTTTCCCCATCCAGCCACCTTGACGTATAAGTGGAATTATGGAACCACTGTCACACTATCACTGTGAGATATACTGTTGTAAACCTGTACCAATCGACCTGCACCAAACAACCTGTACCAATAACCTGAACCATTCATCAACCTCTACCTCAACCTATTATCAACCTGTACCATAAATAAGTGCATCAACCATGCACCAACCTGTACCTCAACCTGTACCATGAACAAGTGCGTCAACCATGCACCAAACCTGTACAAATAACATGTCATAACAACCTGTCCAAACAACCTATCACAACAACCTGTCTCATCAATATTATCAACCAAATCAAATCTACTCACTAAGATCAATCACCAAGAGAACTCTCAAAGATGTGCATCAACCAAGCATAACACAACAACTCATAATCATCACCAAGATCAATATGTGTTTCTAATATACCAATACAGGTATGCTACATCATCCATAAACCATGTGTCAACAATACTACTAACAAGTGTCTCCATCCATGTACCAAGTATGCACCAATCATGTATCAACTACTCATCAACTATGACTCATCAATATGTACCAACATCATCAACTATACACCTCACGTATGTGCCAACTCATCAACTACTTGTCTCAACCATGTACCCAACATGTACCTCAACCAAAATCCCTCAT